>JANHFO010027450.1:0-11680 GCA_032468095.1 Pareas carinatus | reverse complement strand
ATCCGTTGGCCCCCAACCCCCCGTTTTAACAATAGTAAATTTTTATACTAAAATACAGATGTCCCAAAAATTTATAATTAAGGTAGCAAAGTCAGGCAGTGCAATAGGCTTAAAACCTACCCACAGATGTTCAAATCATCTCCTTAATACTAGAAAGTCAAGACTCGAACTTGAACCTAGAAGACCAAAACTTCTTATACTACCAATATAATACCTTCTATAGTAAAGTCAGCTAAATAAGCTATCGGGCCCATACCCCGAAAATGCCAGACGGCCTTTACTAATAAACCCACTATCATGACTAGTAATCTCTACAAGCATCGTAATAAGTACCCTACTTATCACAACAACAACACACTGATTAATAACCTGAGTCTGTTTAGAAATCAACACACTATCAATAACACCAATAATCTCAAAACCCAACCACCCCCGGGCAACAGAAGCAGCAACAAAATACTTCCTCATCCAAACCACAGCCTCCACAACAATACTATTTGCAGCAACAGTAAACGCCATAGACACCTCAAACTGAGAAACCAGCATAATAACAGAACCACTACCATCCACAATCATCACCCTAACCCTCATAATAAAACTAGGAGCGGCACCCCTACATTTCTGACTGCCAGAAGTCTCACAAGGATCAACCACACTAACCACCATAGTAATTTTAACATGACAAAAAATTGCCCCATTAACAGTATTACTAACCATAAACAAAACAAACCAAACACTCCTATTAACATCAGCAATCCTATCAATTATCACCGGGGGGTTGGGAAGCCTTAACCAAACACACTTACGAAAACTAATAGCCTTCTCATCCATCGCCCATACAGGGTGAATCATAAGCACCATAACTATTGCACCAAACATTTCCACACTCACCTTCATAATCTACATCACAACCACCATCCCAATCCTAATAACCATAAACCTTACATCTATATCAACAATCAAAGACTTAGCAAACATATGAACACACACCCCACACCTTATTACAGTAATTACACTAACAACACTATCGCTAGGGGGCTTACCTCCACTAACAGGATTCATACCTAAATGACTCATCCTAAACAAAATAATCACAATAAACATGACAATAGAAGCCACTATAATAGCTATAAGCTCCCTACTAAGTCTATACGTATACATTCGCCTAATCTACATGTCATCAATAACAGCCCCACCACAAACCACCATCACAACAATAATATGACGCCTCCCACAAAAAAAACACACAATCCTAACACCCCTCCTAACAACAACCTCAACACTAATTCTACCACTATCACCAAACATCTAGAAACTTAAGTTATATAAACTAGAGGCCTTCAAAGCCCCAAAAAAAGGCTTTCCCTTTAGTTTCTGATAGAACTTGCGGCCTAACCACTTCCTCTGATTGCAACACAGATATTTTAACTAAACTAAAGCTCTGGGTTAGTGGGCCTCGATCCCACATAAAACTAATTAACAGCTAGTCATCCAAGCCGGCGGACTTTAACCCAGCTTTCTCCGTTTTTGTTAGGGTCCGGAAAAAACGGAGAAACCCCGGGCAGAAGCCGTCTTCAGGTCTGCAGCCTGACATGTAACACACCTCGAGGTCTGACAGCAAGGACTCTCCTGTTTGTAGATTTACAGTCTACCGCTTACTCAGCCATACTGCCTGTGTATATTACTCGTTGACTATTCTCAACAAACCACAAAGACATCGGAACCCTATACCTAATTTTCGGAGTGTGATCAGGACTAGTCGGAGCTTGCCTAAGCATCTTAATACGAATAGAGCTCACCCAGCCGGGCTCTTTATTCGGGAGTGATCAGATCTTTAATGTTCTAGTAACAGCCCATGCATTCATCATAATCTTCTTTATAGTAATACCTATTATGATTGGGGGATTTGGCAACTGACTAATCCCACTAATAATCGGGGCCCCAGACATAGCCTTCCCCCGAATAAACAACATAAGTTTCTGACTTCTCCCTCCTGCCCTAATCCTTCTTCTATCATCATCCTATGTAGAGGCTGGCGCCGGAACAGGATGAACAGTGTACCCGCCACTATCAGGAAACCTGGTACACTCTGGACCTTCAGTTGATCTGGCTATCTTCTCACTACACCTAGCAGGAGCATCTTCAATCCTGGGAGCAATCAATTTTATCACCACATGCATCAACATAAAACCTAAATCAATGCCAATATTTAATATACCCTTGTTCGTATGATCAGTAATAATTACCGCAATCATACTACTACTAGCCCTACCAGTATTAGCAGCAGCAATCACAATACTACTAACCGACCGAAACCTTAACACATCCTTCTTCGACCCCTCCGGAGGGGGGGACCCAGTCTTATTTCAACACCTGTTCTGATTCTTTGGTCATCCAGAAGTATACATCCTGATTCTACCAGGATTCGGAATTATCTCTACTATTATCACATTCTATACAGGAAAAAAAAACACATTCGGCTACACAAGCATAATCTGAGCTATAATATCAATCGCAATTCTAGGGTTCGTAGTATGGGCCCACCATATGTTCACCGTAGGGCTAGACATCGACAGTCGCGCTTACTTCACCGCAGCAACTATAATTATCGCTATCCCAACAGGAATTAAAGTCTTCGGGTGACTAGCCACGCTGGCAGGCGGCCAAATTAAGTGACAAACACCAATCTACTGAGCCCTTGGCTTCATCTTTTTATTCACAGTTGGTGGAATAACTGGGATCATCCTAGCAAACTCATCGTTGGACATCGTCCTACATGACACCTACTACGTGGTAGCACACTTCCACTATGTACTATCAATAGGGGCCGTGTTTGCTATCATGGGGGGCCTAACCCACTGATTCCCCCTATTCACAGGGTACACCCTAAACCAAACTCTCACCAAAGCCCAATTCTGAGTGATGTTTACCGGAGTAAACATAACTTTCTTCCCACAACATTTTCTTGGATTATCCGGCATACCACGCCGATACTCTGACTTCCCAGACGCCTTCACCATGTGAAACACAGTTTCATCTATTGGATCCACCATCTCCCTAATCGCAGTACTTATATCCCTGTTCATCGTTTGAGAAGCACTGACATGCAAACGAAAAGCCCAAATACAATTCGGAAAAAAAACCCATGTAGAGTGATTCTACGGAACACCACCCCCACACCACACACACACTGAACCCACCTACATACTAAACAACTCATACGCACCAATCCGAGAATTCATACCAAGCATAAAATGACCATGACCCGAGAAAAGGTGGTACACACCACCATCTGATGATTTCAAGTCAACCGCATACTCATGCTCTCTTCCCGAGAACCTAGTAAAAACATATTACATGGCTTTGTCATAGCCAAGTTACAGCCACTGTGGTCCTCACATGCCATACGCATCCCAACTCTCCCTACAAGAAGCCACAGGACCAGCAATAGAAGAGGTTATCTTCCTACACGACCACGTCCTACTCCTTACACTACTCATATCCATCGTTATCCTCATATTTTCTGTAACAGCAACCACAACAGCACTAACCCACAACGACCCGTCAGAAGAAGCCGAACAGCTTGAAGCTGCATGAACAATAGCCCCAATCATAATCTTAATCCTAACAGCCCTACCATCAGTACGATCCCTCTATCTTATAGAAGAAGTATTTGATCCATACCTGACCATCAAAACAACTGGCCACCAATGATATTGAAATTATGAATACTCTGATAAAACTAAAATCTCATTCGACTCATATATAGTTCAAACCCAAGACCTGAAAAACGGCTCACCACGCCTTCTCGAAGTAGACCACCGAATAGTCCTCCCAGCAGGATTACAAGCCCGAATCATTGTAACAGCAGAAGATGTACTACACTCATGAACCATCCCATCCCTTGGAATCAAAGTAGACGCTGTCCCAGGACGACTCAACCAAATCCCGCTAACCACCTCCCGAACAGGAATCTTCTTCGGTCAGTGCTCAGAGATCTGCGGAGCCAACCATAGCTTCATACCAATCGCCATAGAAGCAATCCCCCTAAACCACTTCGAATCATGACTATCTTCAGAGCTATCACTGAGAAGCTTTTATAGCATCAGCCTTTTAAGCCGAAGAAGAAACCACATTTCCTCAGTGACCTATGACACAACTAGATACCATCTACACATTCACAATCTACCTTTGAACCTGATTCACACTAGGCCTAATCATACAAACAGTAAAGAACATCACTATCACCAAAGCACCAAATAACCAACACACAAACACCAAAAACCACACACCAACCCTACCATGAACATAAACATATTTGAACAATTCTCAAGCCCAGAACTTCTTTCAACACCAACAATTTTTCTATCCATACTAATACCAACCATGCTCATTTACCACAAACCAAAACTTCTAGGAAACCGCATATCAACCACCCTAACCATGGCACTAAAAACCATCATAAAAAACATAACAAACCAACTAACCATAAAAGGACAAAAATGATGCCAAGTCCTAACCAGCCTAATACTATTAATCATCACATCTAACCTCCTGGGACTCCTCCCATACACATTCACAACAACATCCCAATTATCAACAAACATATCACTAGCTCTCCCACTATGAATAGCTACAGTGATTACAGGCATCACCAAAAAACCATCAAAAACACTAGCCCATATACTACCAGAAGGGTCACCAACCCCACTGATCCCATTTATAATCATTATCGAAACCATCAGCCTAATAATACGCCCATTAGCATTGGGGGTCCGACTCACAGCAAACATCACAGCAGGCCACCTATTAATAACAATAGTTAGCTCAGCCAGCCTATCTTTAATTAACACCAGCATTACCATAAGCCTACTATCATTCACCCTACTAACCCTCCTTACAATCCTAGAACTAGCAGTTGCCTGCATCCAAGCATACGTATTCGTACTACTAATCATCTTGTACCTACAAGAAAACACATAATGACTCACCAACTTCACCAGTATCACCTAGTTGACCCAAGCCCATGGCCCCTAACAGGAGCCATGGGCTCTTTGCTTATAGCCTCAGGACTAGCCATCTGATTTCACACAACATCTACTACAGTATTAAAACTAGGTCTCCTCACAACAACACTCACCTTGGCCCAATGATGACGTGATGTCGTACGAGAAAGTACCTACCAAGGACACCACACAGATGGGGTACAAAAAAACATACGGTACGGAATAATCCTATTTATTACCTCTGAAGTTTTCTTCTTCCTGGGGTTCTTCTGAACACTATACCATGTCAGCCTAGTCCCAACACCAGAACTGGGGGCAGAATGACCACCAACAGGCATCAACCCACTAAACCCAATAGAAGTACCACTTCTTAATACAGCAGTCCTCCTATCATCCGGAGCAACAATCACATGATCCCACCACACAATAATAAAAGGCAATAAAAAAGAAGCCACCCAAGCACTAATACTAACCATCGCCCTGGGTATTTACTTCACAGCCCTACAACTATCAGAATACAAAGAAACCACATTTACCATCTCAGACAGCGTGTACGGGTCACTATTCTTCGTAGCAACAGGATTCCACGGCCTACATGTCATAATCGGAACATCTTTCCTAGTCATCTGCATAGTACGTTTAATTCTCTCACACTTTACAACAACACACCACTTTGGCTACGAAGCTGCAATCTGATATTGACATTTCGTAGATATCGTGTGACTATTCCTATATATTTCAGTATATTGATGAGGATCTTATTTCTTTAGTATAATAGTACTAATGCCCTCCAAGCATTAAGTCCCACACAGGGAAGAAATAATTAACCTAACCAACATAATCCTACTTTCAATACTTACCTCAACCCTCCTATACACAATCAACAAAAACGCACCAACAAAGCCAGATATCAATAAACTATCGCCATACGAGTGCGGTTTTGATCCCCTAGGCAATGCCCGAACACCGGTCTCCATCCAATTCTTCCTAGTAGCTATCCTATTTATCCTGTTTGACCTAGAAATCGTTCTCCTACTTCCAATCCCGTGAAGCACAAACACCAACCCACCAAACACCACAACAACACTAATCACAACCCTGCTTGCTATCCTAACCCTGGGCCTAATCTACGAGTGACTACAAGGCGGACTAGAATGAACAGAGTGTTGGGGAAGTCTATTCAGACACCTGGTTTCGACCCAGGAGAACTTACCACATAAGCCCCAATAATGGAACTAATCAAAACCTCAATCTACACAGCCTTCATCATCTCCCTAATAAGCCTATCAACACAAAACAAACATCTTATACTAGCCCTAATGTGCCTAGAAACAATAATACTCCTCCTTTTCATAATACTAGTGATATTTACCTCCTCCTCACTAACACTCTCACAAACCCCGATACCAATCATCCTACTCACCATTTCCGTCTGCGGTGCAGCCGTAGGACTTAGTCTAGTAGTAGCAATCACACGAACTCGTGGAAGTGACTTCCTTAAAAACCTCAACCTTCTATAAATGCTAAAACTAATTATAACCACCATAATACTAATCATAACAACCATAACCGTCAAACCAAAAATACTATACCAAACAACCACCTCCTACTCATTCTTACTTGCACTAATCAGCCTAAACATAATCACACCCAAATCAAGCACACACCTACTAGTAGACCACATTTCAGCCCCCCTACTCGTACTCTCATTCTGACTCCTACCACTAACAATTCTAGCAAGCCAATACACAATATCCAAAGAACCCATACAACGACAACGAACATTCCTATCAACACTAATCTTCCTTCAACTGACAATCTCATTAACATTCATAGCACACACCCTAACCATAATATACATCATATTTGAAGCCACCCTAATCCCAACCCTCATTATCATCACCCGGTGGGGCCAACAAGCTGAACGACTAACAGCAGGGACATACTTCATGCTATATACACTAACAACATCCATACCCCTGCTGACAGCAATCCTATTCCTCAACAACAAATCACACACCTCAACAATATTTACACAAATCACACAACCAATAAACCACTGACCCAGCCTAATACTATGACTAGCCTGCCTAACTGCCTTCCTGACAAAAATACCTATCTATGGTCTCCACCTTTGACTACCAAAAGCTCACGTAGAAGCCCCAATTGCTGGCTCCATAGTCTTAGCTGCAATCCTACTTAAACTCGGAGGGTACGGAATCATCCGGATATCTCAAATCTTACCCACTATAAAAACAGAAATATACCTACCATTTATAGTCCTATCACTATGAGGAGCCACTCTAGCCAGCCTAACCTGCCTGCAACAAACAGACCTTAAATCATTAATCGCATACTCATCTATCAGCCACATAGGTCTAGTAATCGCAGCTGTATCAATCCAAACACAATGAAGCCTATCAGGCGCAATAGCACTAATAATCGCCCATGGGTTCACATCATCAGCACTATTTTGCCTAGCAAACACCACATATGAACGAACACAAACCCGCATTCTAATTCTTACACGAGGATTCCACAACATCCTTCCAACAACAACAGTCTGATGACTCCTATCCAACCTAATAAACATTGCAACCCCGCCAAGCATAAACTTCACAGGAGAACTACTAATTGCATCCTCCATATTCAACTGATGCCCAACCACCATAATTCTTTTCGGACTACTAATACTTACTACAGCCTCCTACTCACTTCACATATTCTCAGCAACACAAATAAACACACCGATAATTAATTCACCAACACAACCCACCCACACACGAGAACACCTGATCATATTCCTTCACATTACCCCACTAGCACTTATCTCACTAAAACCAGAACTAGTAATAAGGTGTGCGTAATTTAAACAAAAATGTCAAGCTGTGACCCTGACAATAGGACATATCCTCACACACCGAGAGGGACCAAGGAACTGCTAACCCCATAAACTGGGCACACCACCCGGCCCTCTCTACTAAAGGATAATAGTTATTCCATTGGTCTTAGGAACCAAAACTCTTGGCGCAAATCCAAGTGGTAGAACATGAACCAAATTACCCCAACAATTACCATAACAATCTTCCTAATACTAATCATAACTACTATCCAACCATCAAACACCAAAAACAAGCTAATACTTATGCTCCTAATCAGCCTCCTACCACTCAACCCACTACTAAAAAACAACAGTGAACTAACACTAACTACAACCACACTAATCCACACAACAACAGAAAATATCTACATTTCCTTCACAATAGACACACTATCAACTTTATTCATACCAATCTCAATCTTCATCACCTGATCAATTACAGAATTTTCTTTATGATACATAAACGAAGACCCAAAAATCAACAAATTCATCAAATACTTGATAACTTTCCTAATCGCTATAATCACAATCATCACAGCCAACAACATATACCAACTACTAATTGGCTGAGAAGCTGTAGGAATCATATCATTTCTACTAATCGGCTGATGAAGCGGACGATCAAACGCCAACACGGCAGCCCTCCAGGCCATCATCTACAACCGAATTGGAGACATCGGACTAATCATTACAATCACATGGCTAATATCATCATCATCAATTAATATACAAGAACTCTTAGCCACCGACAAAACAAGCATCATCCCAATAATCGGTCTACTAGCCGCAGCCACAGGAAAATCTGCACAATTCGGCCTCCACCCGTGACTCCCTTCTGCTATAGAAGGCCCAACCCCGGTATCAGCCCTACTACACTCCAGCACAATAGTCGTAGCAGGCGTATTCCTATTAATCCGCCTCAACCCAACCATACAAAACATCAATACCCTATGCCTAACCCTGGGGGCCACTACAACCACATTCGCCGCCGCCTCAGCAATCACGCACCTAGATGTCAAAAAAATCATTGCGCTCTCCACAACAAGCCAACTAGGACTAATAATAACTATAATTGGCCTCAACCAACCAACCCTAGCATTCCTTCACATGATCACCCACTCTTTTTTCAAAGCCCTACTCTTCCTGTGCTCCGGAACACTAATCCACAACCTCAATAACGAACAAGATGTACGAATAATAGGGGGCCTACTAAAAACTACCCCAATAACATCATCATTCCTAATTATCGCCAACCTCTCACTCATAGGAATACCATTTCTCTCCGGATTCTACTCAAAAGATACAATCATCGAAACCATAACCAATTCACACACTAACTCATGAACCATAACAATCACACTACTAGCCACCACCATATCTGCAACATACAGCACAAAAATTATCATCACAACACTCACGGGATACCCACGAACTAAACACAACACCAACACAGAGACAAAAAACACAATAAACCCACTTATACGACTAACCATAGCATCAATCACAATCGGCACCATAACAAAACTGTCAACCCTACAAAACACAACAATAACAACCATACCAAAATCAATCAAACTAATAGCACTCGGAGCCACACTAACCGGAGTTTTTCTATCAAAAGACATGACAAACACATCCAGCCAACTAACACCCAAAAACCCAATAACAGCCTACACATTCTTCAACCAAATAGCCTTCTTTAACCTCCCACACCGAGCTATAACCATAAACACACTAAAAATAAGCCAACAAATCTCAACAGAATTAATCGACCTATGAGCTTTAGAAAGCTGAGGACCAAAAGGCTTATCAAACACAATCAAACCCATAATCCACTTAATAACACAACAAAAAAACATAATCAAAAACCACCTAACAATATTCACAATTTCCTTAACTACAGTAACAATCCTCCTACAAACCTAAAAGGACGCAAACCACCCAAACGAGTCCAACTAAGAATTACCAAAACAGAGAACAACACCACCAACAACCCCCAAGAACAAACCAACAAACCAACCCCACCATTAAAATAAAATACCCCACCACCATTTACCTCTAAACACAACAAATCCTCCCAATTCAAACACACAAACAAACCACCGACCCGACCAACACAAACAAATAACAAACAAACAATCAACCCAGAGATAAAAAACGCTACCAAATACTTATACCCACCAACCTTATAAACATCAGACTTATCCTTCTCAACACTAACACAATAACCAAAAACCACCACCAACCCACCAAGATACACAATGTACATCACCAAGGCAGCAAACGTACGACCAAAGACAACCATTAATACACAACAAAAAAAAGACACACCCATAAGAGAAATAACCCCATGATATGGAACAAAAGATACACCTAGAGCCAAAACACCAAAAACCAAGAACACTAGAATAATACCAAATAAATAATTTATTAAAAACATTGTTCTTGCTCTACCAGAGTCCTGAGGCCTGAAAAACCACCGTTGTTAATCAACTACAAAAACATGCCCAACCAGCACACACTAATATCATTCAACCTCCTCCCTGTAGGACTAAACATCTCAACATGGTGGAATTTCGGGTCAATACTACTAACATGCCTAGCACTACAAATTACAACCGGGTTTTTCCTGGCAATCCACTACACAGCTGATGTAAACCTAGCATTCTCATCAATTGTGCACATCACACGAGATGTCCCACAAGGATGAATAATACAAAACGCCCACGCAATCGGAGCATCCATGTTCTTCATCTGCATCTACATTCACATCGCCCGTGGGCTTTACTACGGCTCCTATATAAATAAAGAAGTCTGATTATCAGGAACAATCTTACTCATCACCCTCATAGCAACAGCATTCTTCGGATATGTCCTACCATGAGGACAAATATCATTTTGAGCCGCAACAGTAATCACCAACCTGCTAACTGCTATCCCATACATCGGCACAACAATAACAACCTGACTATGAGGCGGGTTCTCAATCAACAACCCAACACTCACCCGATTTTTCGCCCTGCACTTCATCCTACCATTCATCATCACCACAATAACATCAATCCACATTATACTCCTACACAACGAAGGATCCAACAACCCACTAGGAACTAACTCAGACATCGACAAAATCCCATTCCACCCCTACCACACATACAAAGACACACTAATACTTTCAATCATAATCACCACACTACTTATCATCATATCATTCTTCCCAAACCTGCTTAACGACCCAGAAAACTTCTCCAAAGCTAACCCAATGATCACCCCACAACACATTAAACCAGAATGATACTTCCTATTCGCATACAGTATTCTACGATCAATCCCAAATAAACTGGGCGGAACACTAGCCCTACTGATATCCATCATTATCCTAGCCACAACCCCATTCACCCACACATCACACATTCGATCCATGACCTTCCGCCCAATAGCACAACTTATATTTTGAACCATAATCGCAACATTCATTATTATAACATGAGCAGCTACTAAACCTGTAGAACCACCATTCACCTCCATCGGACAAACAACCTCAATCCTATACTTTATATTTTTTATTACAAACCCACTCATTGGGTGAACCGAAAACAAAATCATATTCCAGTGCTCCAGTAGCTTAACCTAAAGCATTGTTCTTGTAAACCAAAGACGGGGTACTCCCCCCTTGAGCCATCAAAAAGGGACTTCCATCTCTGGCCCCCAAAACCAGCATTTTAATTTAAACTACTCTTTGACAAAAAACTAATCCCCCAGGACCCCCCCCCTACCCCCCCCCAGACTATTA
>JANHFO010027439.1:0-11680 GCA_032468095.1 Pareas carinatus | reverse complement strand
AAAACCTACCTCTTTACCCAGGCCGGGTTGACCTAATTCACACCTTTTCCTTGCCTGAATGTATTATTAATTTTAATAATGTCAATTTTAACTTGGTTTTAACTTGGTTTTATATTTCGGTTTTAAATTAGCCATTGAAATTATGTTATTTTTAGTCTTTCTTTTTAATGTGTTGTGTTTAAGTGTGTCAGTTGTTTTTATATGGCTGTGCACTCACCCTGGGTCCCTTTGGGGAGAAGGGCGGTATAAAAATTTAAACAAATAAAATAATAAAATAAATAAATAAAATTCACCAGAAGTCTGAGCATTTTCTCCCTCTAGCTATAAGAGATTTGTCAATTTGATTGTTTTTGGAGGGAGGTTTACTAGACTAATATACCACTGATAGACTGGTTTTACTGTTCATCCTGCCTTTCTGGCTTTCAGAAAACTAGTAGCTTATGTTCAAAAATAACCAAAGTGGCACATTATCTGTATGAAGCAGTGGAATACCATATCCCTCCTGCTGAAATAGTTGGAAGTCTTTGTGAACATTCAAACTCAAGTGCATGAACTGAACACCTAATGGTTTTAAAGGATTACAATAACTATTAGGAAAGACTTCCTGTTTGAGCAAAGCAACTGAAGAATTTGTTAAATAATTACTGATTGGAGGAAAAAAATCCTGTGTGACTTGTAATGCCATTGTGGTTCTTGGTCACTCTCACCTTACCACTTTCTTCCACACTACTCTTAATGTTGTTTCTGCCACTAACTTGCCTCCAGACTTTTCATATTGACATCAGTTCAACATCAGTAAACTTCAGTCATCTTCGACATCTGCTGAGAATCAAACTTTGCCACTACCAAGAAATTTCTGACCTGTGTAGTTGAGGAAGGCACAAGCGAATCTATCACTTTTGAATAGATACTAATCAACAGGGAGGACTTTGGACAAATGGAATCGTTTGTTCAAGGACATGCCATTGTTTCCCTAACAGGTTCAAAGCCTGAGATGGACAAGTATTTGTCCCTGTGTGAATGTGTGACTGAATGAAGCTTTTAGTTCAGAAGGTGTACAATAAACGTTTTGCCACTTTTGTAGCACTGGATTTCCTCCACTCACTATTACAGAATGCGGTTTTTTTAAAAAAGGCTTTGGGATTGTTTTTTATTGAGAAGAACTATAGAAATTCTAATAAACTAGACTCCTACCACCATAGTTATCCCACCCCATCCTGCATAACTGTAAGAATATCATTCATAAACAATGAAGCAATTTCTATTCTGATTTATCCCTGGAAAGCAGTTTCTCAACAACTAACTACTATTTTTATAAAGCTTAAGTAACTTCTAAAATTTGTAAAATATTAATGAAAGTGTACTTGAGAGTATTTGTGTTAAAATAATTTATAGAATTTATTTATGGGTCAAGTGTGTCTGGACATACAAGGAATTTGTCTCCAGTGTATATGCTCAACACTTACATACAGGCTACAATGGACAAACTGCGGTTATAATCAATTTCAAAGAAAAAGATGTATTAGTTTAAAGAAAGTATACAGTTCTAAAAAGGACTCGTACAAGAAGAAAACATTCTATGAGGGTAATTTTGATCATATAAAGGGTGATCGTTGATAAGATTATTAAGTGTAAATAGAAATATATCTTATTTCCACTGCAAGGAAGATAAAGCAGAAATGGTTAACTTGATTGTTTTTAATTTAAAGAGGAGAATATATCTATGTTGTTTTTTTATTTGGCTCTCACTTCTGGGTATTGTGTTTGTATTGAAAAAAAAAGGAAAATTTAATTTTGACTTTGCCGATTAGATAGAATAGATAGATTTGTTGTAACAGCAATGACTATTAATATGAAAGAGTGAAAAGTTGAGACTGGAATTAACCTCGAACTGTGCTAGAGAGAGTCAGGAGACAATGCTTCCCCACCACCACCCTACCCCTGTACCTCAAATTCTATTTCCCCTCATCCCTTTTTTCCCTTTAACCTATTAGTTTTATTTTCTTTGTATTTTATATACTAATAAAAATCAATAAAAAATAAAATTAAAAAAGAAAAAAGAAAAAGCTACTCACGTTTACAGACAGTAGGAGGATTCCAGCCACCTTCAGTGCATCTGGAAACGTTTCCTGGTCCTCCAAAGATAAACCCTTCATTACATATTGTCTGAATTTCAGCATTATACATATATTCAGGTTGGCTAGGTCGAACATGGCCATTCCTCACTTCTGGAGGGAAACACTGAATTTCTATGGAGGAATATGAATAGAAATTTGTGTTAATCTTTAATACCATCAAACAGGAATATTTACCTGCCCCGGTCCTTAGGAAGGACTCGATAGATGAACAAAAATATCAATTCCAGTCTGAACATCTGGTTGACTGTGTGATGAACTATAAAAATAATCCAGGCCAGTAAAAACACACAGCTGATAGAGACAACTCAAGACCCGCTGATCACTCTTTTTTCTAGCTACTTTATCTTCTGCACTAGGGACTGGTATGGGAGCTCTACAGAGACCCTAACTCACATATGTCAGACAGGCGGCCTGTGGGCCGATTACGATCCATGGATTGCCTGTATCCAGCCCACAGACAGGACATGGCGGTGAGTGATGTGCTGGGATGACGGCAAAGGTGGAGGGTCTTCCATCATGGGGGGGCATCGGGATCCATGGGGAGATTAGCAGAGGTCATATTGGGGGTCTGCAGTGGGTTCTGGGGATCCGTGAAGTGTCTGTGTAGGTGTCCTCAGGGTTGGGGTTAAGGTTAGTGTTAGGGGGGTTGCTGTAGGGGAGGGGGAGGGGAGCCACAGTGGCTGTGGCGGCAGTGGAACTGGCTCACAATGACAGTGGATTTGACACCCCTGCCCGATGTGATTAGTTGATCTGAAATGACTTTTCATCATTTATCAGTCACATATTTACCGAGCCATTAAAAACCATTTATTATTGTATCAGTTAATACTGACCACATTGAGGAATCCTGCCCTAAAGCTTTCACCTGCTGCTCCATTCTCTCATTTCTACTTAGCTTTATGTGATTTTACAATACTCAGAAGAGAAAAAAGAGTGAAATTAGTGACCAAATATATGAACCTCCAACACTGAAGCCCCAAGATGACTTCAGTCTGAAACAGAGATGTCCAACTGATTTGTGAATCAGTCTTTCCTCTTATGCATGTCTCCAAACAGATTGTGTTGTCCCTTTGTGGGACTATACCCAAATCTTCCCCAAAAGAAATAATTACTTTTGCTAAACTGTCCTGGTAAATTGTGTTCCTCTATTCAAGAAGTGCTAGATGAATCTTTGCTTCCTATTTGGCCCCACTGTTATTGCTGAGCCCTATTATTTATGATAAATTGCAGACATAAATAAATGTTTGCCCCAAATGATCCTCAGAAGAATAATGACTTTATCTTAAGAAAGACATTTCTAAGTCTGAACAATTATGTTTAAAGAAAGTACAATATGCAATCTGATTCCACAAATTCCAGGCAAACATGAATCCTGAGTTGTTATTAATCAAGGAATGTTTAGATATTGAAATGGTAGAATTAAGGATTCTTCTTAAATTATCCCTTTAAAATTAATTATAGATAGTTTAAGTAATCAGTTAAATATGCAGATAAATGAGCCATAGGACTAGAAAAAAACCAAAGCAGTATTTTCTTTTACATGTTAAAAAAAGGAAGAATAAATCGTCTGAGCCAATGCCCGTTATTCATGTTATCTGTAAGTATGTCTGATAAAAACAAAATCAAATATAAACACACAAAGACTCCTTTCCTTATTTTATCAGAAAGCTTTTAGTCAGGTCAGATTGATTGATGCTGCAAGTCTAGGCATGCACAGCAAGAAGAATAAAATGTGTGTAAGATATCAAAACAACCACGACCATTAGAAACATATACAGACCTTTACATTTTAGCTTTGCATCCCATCCATTCTCAGTACATAATACATCTAGTCTGTCAACATAGGTGTATCCTTCATTACAGTAGAATTGTATTCTGTCACCTTCTTTATAAATGACCTTTGGATTTAATATGGTTCCATGTTCAATATGGTCTGCCTGGCAAGATATTTCTACTAAAAATGCAAACATAAGAATTTTTTCATTAATATCCTCTTTATTCTCTTGAATTAAAAAAAGATTGCTGTGTTATTAAAAAGATTAAAGAAGAAAGACCTCTTTGTAACTCTCATCTCCTTTTTCATTTGAATAGGATAAAGGTAGGATCAGGTTGAATGAATAGCTTTCTATCATACTCACCGGGAATGGACAATAATCAATCAAAATCAACAATCATCTACTATTCAGTTATTTTCACAATCAAATGAAATGCTTTCAAACCCACCCAGCGTCTTCATGTGGATAGGAAACAGAAGCGGGGAGGGTGTTAACACTGAAGCAACCTGCAAAGCAAGAGCTGTTGGCTAGACCTCTCCTCCCAACAACACTGATTAGAATTGTCCCAGAAGAAGGAGAAGAACCAATCCAACTCGGAGGTGCCCAGTCCAATTCTTGAAGCCAGCGCAGAATATAACCATGATTAAAAGCTGCTGATATATCAAGAAGAGAATGGCTGGATACGACCCGCTTTCATCACAGGTGTGTTCAATTCCATTTCAGTTTCATACTCAGGTCTGAGACCAGACTGAAAGAAATTCACACAACCGGCTTCCTCCAGTATTCCCTGAAGAAGTTGCACCTTTTCAACAGGTTTCCCCTGGAAAGCTAGCTTGGGGGACTGGACAATATGCATCAAGTTAATAAAGGCTTTTTGAGGGAAAAAGTACACTCTCTCTCAAGTAAGATTTCACTACTGTCAGAATCCAAACATGAGAGGCCTTAGTGTAGGAGGAAGGATATGGATGAAATAAACAGATGGCAAAGTAAATGATCATATTAATAGCTTCAAACTCCTCTCAGAATTAAAAGAAGTCATTCAGCAAGGTTGCATTCTGTCACTTATAGAATTTTAGAAATGTCTATAAATTTATTAAAAAGATTAAAATGAGTCAATTCTCTGTCTAAGGAATTTTGGTATTTCAGCTTAAATAAATCGGATAAGGAAATCAACTCCACAGGAAGTCTGATGCTACTTTTACAGAAATTGGTTGTAATAATATTTTGCGAGTCTGTGCTGTATTCCTCCTTGTTCTTATGGCTGAGTAAATTAGAAGTGAGAGCTGAGCTGCTGTCAAATGTTATCTCACTGTTCTGAATTTCAAAATGCTTTAGCCCTTTTTACCTGAAGCAATGGCTCCTGCATATCTCTATCAAGGTAATCTTTCCTACTCTCTTACCATAGCAAATTCGCTACTACTACTACTACAATAAAAAAAACAAAAACTACAAGAAGGATTAAAAACATGGTTGCTAAGGGAGTTATCTGATCAACCTTGAAATAAAATTATTAAACAGTGAAAAAATGTGAAGAAAAAGCATGCTTTTTTAACAAAAGAGCATGCAGAAGAATAGTCCAAATCCAATCCAGGGTACCAAGAGTCAGCTCAGGGTTGTCATCCAACCCTGAGGTCAAAGACCTCTTACATGAACAGAATTTCCAAGAACATCACACAAAGAGCCAAAGATCAGATATTGTTTTCAGTGAAGGAAACATGGGTCAGAGTTGCTTCTTAAATCAGGATGCAGCCAGTTATCGCTAATTAAGACATTTACACCCTTGCTTGCAAAGAGGCCTCATGGAATGATATTGCCCTGCTCTTCACACTAGTCACCAAATAAAGGCTTAAAGGCCTTGTATGAACACCTGACTTCACCAGTGATTCAGCTGGTACCTGTTTTTGATCAGCCTCATCTGATTCTTCTGATTCTGATATTTCACAGCTGGTGGATTACCTTCTTCATTCCTCATGACAGTGCTGGTTATTACCTTTAAACCTGTATATGGCATGAAGCCAGGTTATTTGGAGCACCACCTCTCCCTAAAAACATTTGCCCATCCTAGAAAATCAAATACTTTGGACATGATCTTAGTCCATTTTAGAAGATCTAGAAAACTAGCATCTTCTTTGGTAGTTCTTGCCCTATGAAATTCACCCAGGAATTGAGGAGGCCTCAACCTTAAACCGTCCCAAAAGAATTTGGGACCTAACCTCCCCAATCTCCAAAATAATCCTCAATTAAGGTGATCCAAGTTTGGTTTGCTTTTAGTATTTTTTTTTTTGTAGATAGATGTTGTTGTGTCCACAACTGGTAAATAGCCTGCAAGGTCTTGTGCTGAAGCAGGAGCAGCCCAGGGCTGTATTGGCTTGCATCTTGCACAATCAGAACTGCTTGCAAAGTATCAATTTTGCCCAGAGTCTGGGAAGAAGGGTGGGGAGAATCTCAACTCCTGATTGGTCACAGCTGTGACCTGTCAGTAAGTATAAAAGGGAAGCTTACAAGCTTGCAAAGCAGCTTCTAAAAACATCTTCCATCTGTGTTCAAGTCACCTTGCTGTTCTTTGAATAAATTCTGTTTGGCTCACTCAAGCTTCGTCTCGCCCACTACATAAAATGTTTTCTTTAAGAGCCACCCCACAGTTTGGTATACAATTAATTGCTGTATAAATGTTATAAACAAATACCTGTCTGTACACCAACCAGGAAATGAGTTTGTTTGCACTTCTGGAACAAGCAGTTATAATAAATTGCCCTTGAAAGTAGTGAAAGTGAAAGTAGTATGGCCATGTTAGCTTTCTTTTTTATGGCAAATGTATCTATTTGCACATTAATTTACCTATCATTTTGGCTATTCCTCTTGATTTGACAAACCGATGTTCTGCATGTTGTTTAAAGAATGCTACTTGCATGGTTCACACATACTGTATCTAGAAAGAATCTTTTCAAGGTGAATGTATGGAAATGCAATGATGCAATTCTGTCTATTCTCAAAGCACATCCTATCTTAAAATGTTCTGAGTGAAGTATATCCCCTTGGCAAAAATAATTGGAAAATTACGTAAAATAATGTTGCAAAGTATACAAAGAGTTAAATGCATCAGTCTTTCTACAATAATAGAAATGTATGCAAATTCTACTTACTGACACATTTCAGTGAAGGTAACCATCCATTCTTTGTGCATTCAACCACCTTTTCTCCATTATCTGGTTGAAGAGTAAATCCAGTGTCACACTGAATTCGAATTAAATCTCCATCATAGTATATAGCTCTTTGACGTCTGAAGGAACCATTCAATATTCTTGGAGAGTTACATGTAATTTCTGTAGAAAATAAATCATATAGTGTATTGAAAAAAGAAAATCTTGCACTCATATTAGATTATGGTGTTTCTTTCTAATAGAACCGAACAATAACAAATATTTGTGTATGTGTGTATGTCACCATGAGACCATATTAAAAAATCCAACCTACTGATTGGAACTAATCTATTTAAAACCGCCAGTTAGTATCTAAAATATACTGTGAAATTAGTCATCTTAATTAAAAGTACTTTTGGTAGCCTTGTATTTATTTGGAATAAATAAATTCAAAAGTTGTTATAATTATTCTTCTCCTTTACTTTGATTTATAAAAATTACAAAATTAAACTTTTAAAATCACCTTTGCATTTAGGAATCACAGGTGGTGTCCCTTGACACTGGATTACAAAGGCTGATTGGGAAGAATTTGTTGCTAGGACGTATCCTGTTTTACAGATCAGTTCAATAGAATGACCATGTTGCACAAATATATTTTCAGGTGCATCTATTCCATCTTTAACCTCTATCATCTGGTTTTCCAGTTCAGACTTGGGGATCACACAGGGATCTGACAGGAAAAAGAATGGCCATTCTGTTAGAGAATGCTGTCAGGATCCTGATCTATCATATTATCTTATTGCAAAATTCTAATAGTACAATTTGGCTTTCAGCTAGTAACTACTTCACCTCAGATATAGAAATGAAATCATATATAAAGGAGAGCTACAGGAAACAAGACCAATTAAATGATTTTTAGGCAAGAGAGAAAGAAAACAGTGGATCTTAATGATTAAAAATGCTCATGAAAATTGGGTGAAATCTGCTTACCAAGACAAATGGGCACTTTTGTCCAGGTTCCATTGTCACAGAAAGATCTGTTCTGACCTTCCATGGCATAATACCTTTGGCATCTGAATTCTACTGAAGAGCCAGATCTGTACTGCTTCTCAGATAAAGCAGTAATATCTCCGTTCTCAATCCTGGGTGGACCACTGCAGTTTTTTCCTCTTTCTATTAAATAGAAAAAAATTATTCTAGCTAGGAAATGCTAGCTGAAGCTGTTGACAGTGCTTAAAATAATAATTGCAAAGAAATTGGTTTGAAATTTTTACAGATTCTGTCCATTTTCCCATTAAAATCGGGTACCATCTATTTTGAACTGGAATTATTTTACAAGCAAATATTTGTGAAACTCAACATCAAAATACAATCTACATCTCAACAGAGTACAGATGCACCTAATTGCTCAGGGACTTCTTCCCCCCATACGTTGATGCACTTTTTGCTCTATGTTGACCAAGATCTTAAGAGAAATATATGATGTAACGCTATGTAGAAATGACCTTAGGAGAAAAGAGAAAAAAATGCAGTTAAGGGAAGCATCAGATAAAATGCAACTAAGCTCACACTAGGAATAGACATGGCAAGCAGTTCAGAAGAGACCCTTCCACTTTCATGAGCTGTAAAGGACCCAGAGGGAAGGAATGTACTTTTGGTTTGCAGGATTATATTCATGTAATTCTACAGAAAAGTAGATATAGCTCATCTGAATGTACATCCTGTCGGATTGCACCTTGCAAAGCTGACACATAAATGTAAAGGTTCCCCCTGCACATGCGTGCTAGTCATAGTCAACTCTAGTAGCAGTGCCCATCTCCATTTCAAAGCCAAAGAGCCAGTGCTGTCTCAAGACGTCCCTGTGGTCATGTGATCAGTATGACTAGATGCCAAAGGCGCATGGAGCACTGATGTCTTCCCACCAAAGTGGTCCCCATTTTTCTATTTTCATTTTTACATGCTTTCGAACTGCTAGGTTGGCAGAAGCTGGGGCAAGTAACGGGTGCTTACTCCATTACGTGGCGCTAGGAATTCAAACTGCCGAACTGCCGACCTTCTGATCGACAAGCTCAGCATTGTTATCTGCTGAGCCACTTTCTAATTAAGATGAAAGGATAATATTCAATTAAATTAATTAGGACACATAGAGATGTTAAAATAAATGAATAGTAATATTAGTATTGTGGCAGATGTGATGGCAGTAGCAGCAGGCTCCTCAGCCCAGGATCAGGCCCTCCATGAATGTGCCGGGGGGCTGCAGGGAGCCAGATTCTCTCTCTCTCTCTCTCAGCTGTCAGACAAGGAGAGGGTCGCACACATACACATATACATACTTTTTGTTATAATCCCCTGGAAAGGAAGTAGAAGTATTTTTCTTTTTTCACAATGATGCAACAGAAGACCCAAGATTCAATATGCAAGCTGGCTACATTACATGGGTTGACAGTATCAGCTGGTATGCACACATGTGTGCTCTTGCGCACACCCACACCCACCCACACTTTCATACAAAAGTGATGAAATACAACTAGAAAAGTTCACACTTGCCCAACCTGTTTAAATATTTGTGTATGTGTGTGTGCAACCTTGTTTTAGACTGAAAATGTACAAGATTTAGATCAAAAATATACTGAAAATGTCAGTATCTATCAGTCTGAAAATGTATAAGATTTAGGCTTCCACCTACAATTAAATGATCAAGACACAAGAGTGATAATTTGAAAAATGATCTATTAAATTTTTCTATTTTTATCATAATAGTTTGAAAATTAAATATCTTCAAACAAAGAATAGTAAAACATTCATGTCCAAATAACCTGAAATCTATGAAATTATTAAACAAAATCATAAACCTAGCAACCTTAATATTAACATGACTATATGATAAATTGATCCTATCAATTTCAAACAAGAGAGACTTCATCATGCAAAATATGGGTCTCTCTTAATGATATAACCTGTGCAATTTTTGAAGCAAATTCCTATACGTATTAATATTATGCATATCTTCAACCATATGGAATCATAATGCTTCTTTCTCATCTCTTTCTTCGTAAACTATTCTATTTGCTCTGCTCCCTGTTTACACCTTCAATCTTTCTCTCGTCTTTCTTCTGTCTAAACATCTTTTCTTGCTTCTCCTTTCCCCTTCTCCGCCTTCTCTACTTTCTACTACTTCCCCTCTTTCCTCTTTCTACCTTCTTTCTCCTTCTTCTTGCTCCCTTTCCTTTTCTTCTCTGAACCTACTGCTTATTTCTTTCTTTTCATTTCTCCCTTTCTTTCCTCCATTTTTTAGATTATTGTTCCTACCCACGCCTCCATTTCTTACTGCAATTGAATTTCCTATTTGGATCATCTTTTATGTCTTAATTTTTGTTTCTACTTTCCTTTTTTGTATATTTTTTGTTTAGAATTTGTCCTTGTTTGAGTGTTTCTTCTCATTTATTTCCTGTATTTCCAAATGTTTGCCAGCTATTTATAGAATTTGTCCCATACTTGATAGTACATTGAATTATCTTTATTTTGAAGTTTTAAAGTCAAATTATCCATCTCTGCACAATCTAGAATTTAAGTTATTATTTCTTCATCTTTTGGGCAATTTGGGTCATTCCAACATTTGTCAAATACAATCCTTGTTGCCATCATAATGTATATCGCTAGGTACCTATCCTTTTTGTTCATTGTTTAGTTGGTTATTCCTAAGAAAAACATAAATACCAGCCTTTTTTATATCACTAGTGAAATATGAGCTTACTTGTCTATATGCCAAGTCTGTAAGATCTAGTCCCTGTCCTTTCAGTTGAGATCTAGGTTTCAGGTTCCCCTCATTTAAAATCTCTTTGAACATCCAGTGTTTTTTTCATGTCAGTCCAATTGGGAAATGTAAGTGCTTCTGTTGTTGATACCCAGCTTGGGATTTTATGGTATAGTTGTTTCTTTAGTTTGTCCCAAGAAGTTATTCGTGCTTTCTTTATAATGTGGTTGCTGAAGTAGGTGTGAATTTTATTCTTACCATAGCTCAAGAAGGCATGCCACCCTAGTTGCAGGTCAAAGTCTTCCAAAATTAATAGTCTTTTGTTTTTTAGTATTATCCACTCTTTTATCCAGATTAAGGTGGCCGCCTGATAGTATAATATCCAATCTAGTAGTTCAAAACCACCTTCTTCTCTTTTTTCTTGCAAACTCATTATTTTGATTCTGTTTTTTCTATTCCCATACAAATTTAAGTATCATTTTATTTAGTTCTATAAAAAAGGAGTTCCTTAACCTAATTGGAATAGTTTGAAATAGAAATAAAAGTTTTGGTAGAATGCTCATCTTGATAGGGGCAATCCTCCCCATCAATGATGATTTTACTTGATTCGATTTCCGGTCCTAGAGGCAACAGGACGTGGGAGAGCTAGCTCTGCCTCCCACGCCTGAAACCCTTAGGGGCCGGGTGACCCCTGATTGGGGAGCCCGCCATTTGAGGGCGGCTCACCAGGGGCTTCCGGCTGAATTTCAGGGCCGGGGGGCCAATGCTGGCGCGCCCGAGGATCCTGGGGGGGAGCGGCTCTGGACGCTGCCGTTTGTGGCTTGTCGTCTGGGCCATTGTGCCTGAGGGACTAGGGGCCTTGCATAAGAAGGA
>JANHFO010026696.1:0-11724 GCA_032468095.1 Pareas carinatus | reverse complement strand
CAGGATAGAGGAACAACCCCTATCTCTGGCCCTCCAGAGATCATCAACCAACGCGACCAATGCCGTTTCAGTGCTGTGCCCAGACCGGAAACTGGACTGACACGGATCTAGATAGACCGGTTCCTCCAGGTGCCTGGGGACCTGATATGCAACCACACTCTCTACAACCTTCGCCAAAAAGGGAAGATTGGAGACCGGACGATAATTTTCTAAATTAGCTGGGTCCAGGGAGAGCTTCTTGAGGAGGGGCCTGACCACTGCTTCCTTTAGGGAGGGTGGTAGAAACCACTCACTCAATGAAGCCCCCACAATAACCTGGAGCCAGCCTCGTGTCACTTCCCACGAGGCCAGCACCTGAAGGGCACGGGTCCAATAAACATGTGGTCGGGTTCAATCGTTTCAGGATCCTGTCCAGGTCCTCGGGAATCACAGCATCAAACTCCACCCAGCTGACACTCTCAAGACTTGCCTCCGTCACCCCGTCTGTACTAGCCCAATCCGAGTCCAAGCCATCCCGAATCCTATCGATCTTATCCTGCAGATAGCAGCTAAAATCCTCCGCCTAACCCCCGAGCAGGTCACTCACGCCCTTGTCGCTTCCCGTCTGGACTATTGCAATGGTCTCTACATGGGGCTCCCCTTGAGATGCACCCAGAGGCTCCAGCTAGTCCAGAACGCAGCCGCGCGGGAGATCTTTGGAGAGAGTGGGCGTGCCCATATAATTCCTCTCCTGCACGAACTGCACCGGCTGCCAGTGGTCTCTCAGGTGCATTTCAAGGTGTTGGTAACCACCTTTAAAGCGCTTCATGGCATAGGGCCCAGTTATTTGCAGGACCACATTTGACCCATTGATACTTCCCGCCGACCCGCACGCTCCCACAGAGTGGGCCTCCTCAGGGTGCCGCCAGTCAAACACTGTCAGCTGGCGACCCCCAGGGGGAGAGCCTTCTCTGTGGCGACACCCACAGTCTGGAATGACCTCCCCCCTGATATACGAGTGATCGCTGACCTTCAGACCTTCCACCACGCCCTAAAGACCCATTTATTCCAACAGGCTGGCTTGGGATAGCTGCGTCCTTGTCCTCCTGCGTTTAAATCTGGATTAGATTATTTTAACAGTTGTATTTATTTGAGTAATCATTTTATTGCTCCCCTTTTTAATTCAGACTTTATTTAATATTTTTAATATGTTTTTAGTGTTTATGTTGTTTGTGCTTTTAAGTTGCCTGTAAGCCACCCTGAGTCCTTTGGGAGAAGGGTGGGATATAAATAATAGCCATAGAGGGATTTTCTTATAAGTTTGTGTTTAATTTTTTTCCCAGATGGATAGCATAGCTTTGTAGTTTCTTTCTGGGTTTTGGTGCTTCCCACTCCAAGATGGTCCTAACCTTGTTTGTATCCAGCTCTATACCCCATGCTGAGAACCTATACCCCAGATAATCTATTTTAGCTTTATGGAATTCACACTTTGAGAGCTTGCAGTATAACTGAGCCTTAAGCAATTTGATCAACACAGTTCTCATTATATCAATATGCTTATCCATTGTCTCAGAGTAGATGAGAATATCGTCCATGTATTCCAAAACCCCTTTGCAGAGATGCTCATGTAGCACCTCATAAATTAACTGCATGAACACTGCTGGCATCCCCTGCAGGCCATAAGACATCACCTTAAATTGAAAACATCTCAGGGGACAATTGAATGCAGTCTTCCATTCATCTCCCTGTTTTACTCTGACCATGTAGTAAACCTCTCTCAAATACAGTTTGGTAAATATTTTTCCTTTAGACAAATACCCCAACATATCTTTCAAAAGAGGCAAAGGATACATATTTCCCACTGAAATTGCATTCATGTTTTTGAAGTCCACGCACATGCATCATTTTCCTCCATCTTTTTTTCCACAAAAAGGACAGGAGCATCCATCTTTGATTTAGATGGTTCTATAAACACCCATGCCAAGTTAGTGTCCACAAAGTCCCTCATCTCCTCCATCTCACTGGGCAACATCATGGGTTTAGGTACTTCACCCCAGGGACAAACTCTATTGCATAGTCTATTGGTCAATGAGAAGAAAGATTGATGGTCTCTTTTTCACTGAAAACCACTGACAAACTCATGTAGACTGCTGGGACTTTCTCCCTTAGGACAGGTTGTGTTTTTGCACCCAGTACATTCTCACTCTGAATTACATTTCCTTGCTTGTCCACCTTTTTATTCTGGTCTGGGACAGGAGTTGGTGAGTCTGCACCCCTCAAAGTTCTTGGATCATGGGGATTACTGTTTTTTGAGGTCCTCCAGAATTCAAGTCTCTTTAGACCAAACCACCCATGGGTCCCACTTCTTGAACCAAGCTAACCCTTATATCATGTCTTCTTTTAATTTCACCAAAATTAAAAGTAAAGTCTCTGTGTGGGGCCTGTAAATCAATGTTAAAGGCTCTGTTTTCTCCTGAAATAGACCCATCTACCTGTTCAAACACTGTAGGGACTTTAAGAGCACAAAGGCAAAGCCCCAAGGTTTCAGCAGTCCAATAGGGCCTGCACTTGCACTGTCCTCCAAGACGATGGGACTTTAATGTCAACAGTAACAAAAACTGGGGGGGGCATAGGACCACTCACCATTGGGTCATCATCTTCACTGTCACTCACATAGTAGGTCATGCATGGCTTCTTTTGTGCTGGAGACGTTCCTTTTTCTGTGGGTTGCAGGGTTTCCACCACCTGTAGTGCAGCTTTGGATCTTTCTGACTTTTTCGTAACTGGTGGTCTCTTTCCCTTTGATGGGGGACATTGAGGTGCTGTCAATGACATGGGGCATTCTGCAACATAGTGGCCTTGTTTCTCACACTGGAAGCAGTTGTATTGGTCCAGGATTCCCCAACCACGGTCTCTAAGTTGTGGAATCCTCTCTCCCTGCAATCCCCAGGAAGGACAGATCGAGCTTCAAGTGGGTTTTGGGTTATTCTCTCAGCCCTGGGCTAGGCCCTACTGTATTTAAGGAGTTGCAACTTGATCTCCATAGCTGACTAGAAGCACCCCTACAGGGGATCTGGGATTCCTCTCAATAAACAACAGTTCATAATAGTTCTGCTCAAACCTGTTTGAAATGGGTCCTTCAGCATACATTCAGCCAATCTTCTATACGAGAGGCCAGTTGATGGAACTCTTGGATATATTCATCTACAGAGCCCCTCCCTTGTCTGAGGGAATGAAGTTTGAGTTCAGCCCTCATTGATCTCATAAGGTCTTCGAATCTAACAAAGCAAAACGCAGACTCCAGAAAGGAAATGCTGAAATTATCCATTCAAGGCTTTCCCACACAAAATTAAAGTAGAGGTTTCTCCAGCCCAGTCTCATATCCCAGAATATCTGTAGTATTGCCATGGGAAGAAGGTTGCTGCCATGTTTACTGACACACATGTACGTCCAGACTAGATAAGACATTAGTAGTTACCCATAACAATCTATGTTTTTCCTACAGTGCATACTCCTTCCCCTCCCCTATCCATCCATAACAAATTTCCCTTAAAAGACCAGGCAGCATTTTTAACTAAGCAGATCCAGGAGGAATTGGACATTCCCCTTAAAGGAACAGGCAGAATATTCAGCTAAGCAGATCCAGATGGAATTTGACAGTGGGTTTACTCAGCCTGATAGACCAAGGGTGGCATCCCCAGTGCTGTTTTGGGAGAAAAAGGATGAGTCTCTTCATCTACCCCTTGCCACCTATGGGTCTACCTCTTGTCACCTATGAAGAATATGTTGACCCACCTTGCCAAGGGAAAAAATTTCCATAATGCTAGACTTGAGGGAGGCCCTGTTACCAAGTGAAGATAAAAGAAGGGAACAAATGGAAAACCTCTTTTAGCTGCCCCCATGGATACTTCCAGTTCCAGGTGCTCCCTTTTGGGTTACAGGGTGCACCTGTGTTCATACAACTGATCAACGAGGTCCTGCAAGACTATTTGTACAAGAGTTTTTTAGTCTACTTAGATGATATTTTAATATATACGGAAATAGTGTCTGAACACGTGAGGTTTGTGAGGGTGGTACTGAAAAAGTTGGAAGGAGTATAGTTGTATGCCAAATTGTCCAAATGAGAGTTACTCTCTCACCAAGGAAGAGAAATGAACCATGTGTAGGTGGTACTAGACTGGAAAACCTTACGCATGAGGAAGCAACTTCAAAGCTTCCTGGAGTTTGCAAATTTTTATCTGCAGTTTATTCCCTCTTTTACCAAAATTGCTCTGCCAATTCCTAACTTATTAAAGACAAAGTGGGGGCTAAGTCAAAGCCTAGTCAACCTCTGCAGTGGTACATGGAATGCCAAGCAGTGTTTGAGAGACTTAAGCAGTTGTTAGCTGCAGAACCAGTGTTAAAGCACCCAGATTCACAAGCCCCTTTTATAATGCAAGCAGATGCTAGCTACGTAACTATGAGGCTGTTTTATTAAAGGAGAATTCCCATGGAACCCTCCAACCATGTGCCTACACTTCCAAAAAATTAACCGAGACAGAGAGGCGTTGGGTAGTTTGGGAAAAAGAAGCTTATGCAGTGCGTTGGGCACTGCTGCCCTGACAACACTTCCTCGAGGGTTGAAAGACATCTTTTGAGGTTTGGATCAACCACAAAAATATGGAAACGTTGAAGATAACATCACAATTCTTCCCTAAACAGGTCTGATGGACATAGTACTTCAGCTAGTTTACTTTCTCTCTACATTATTTCCCAGGGTGGAAGAACTTTTTGGCGGATGCTCTCTCTAGGTTGCCCCTATACCATAGCGGCAGGCCTGACATTCATTATTAGGCCAATCATCCCTTTCTGTCATCTGGCCACAGCGGCCATTACATGAGAACAAAGGAAGAGAAAACCAGATCTCCCTAATGACTTGCTTCCAAAGTTGAAATCCATTATTGAAACTGTTGACTGGCTGAAGGTGAACACACACTAAAAGATGGATTGGTCTGGGTAGGAGCTAGATTATATCTCCCATTGCCTTTTAAACAAACAACTTTACAAAAGTGTCATATTCAAGAGTGGCAGAACACTTCAACTTTGTAAAGACTTTACATCTAGTAAAATGTCATTTCTGGTAGCCATCCCTTAAAAAGGAAATTGAAAACTATGTGGCTAGCTTCCCAATTTGCACCTCAGCTAAACAATGCCCAGGAAAACCCATGGCGCTCTTGCAGCCAGTAGTTAACCCGAAAGCACTGTGAAAGGAGATTGCCATGGACTTCATTGCCATGGACTTCAGGAACTACCTGAAAGAACGGTGATCTTTGCAAGGCATAGGTCAGCATAATTTACTCTCTTATCTTTAGAGAGTTGAGTGAGGGGTTTGTGGTTGGTATAGGAACCTCCAACGGTGAGTATTGATAGTATTTTATAAATAATGTGTGGACATCTGGACCCACCTTGCAGTGAAATCTCCCCATAATAAGACCCTGCCATTTGGATATTCCAAAAGAAGTTTGCTGACATAATGTTCCAGCTCCATCCATACTGCAATGTTTTGAGCCCAATTTGAGAAAAAGGGTCATAGCCATATGTTTTAAAGGAGCAATTGGTGTAGTAGACTTTATTCTCAAATCAGTATAAATAAATGTCAGAATATGCATGAACTGGGATATTGAATAGTGACAGATCAGCTAATGGGGACTGTTTGGAAACTGAAATAAAAAGGTTTGGGCATAGCTTAGCTGTGTTTTTCTGCTCTCATTCTGTCTTTGTCTGTTTCGCCTGTAACTCTTTGCCATGGTGGAAGAACCATTTGGTATTGTATACATCTCTCATGTGATATTATATGTATAAAGAGAAGTCAATTAATCCTGCTGCATCAGTTACCTGTATGTGCTTTCTGGATTTTATTTCTGCAACAAATTCTAACAAATATACCTGGTCCTCCTTTCTGTCTCTCTGGACCTTTAACCTGGCCTTGCTTCTAGCTTATATAAATGATAGCCATTAAGCAGGAGATCATCAGCAGTGCAGGTTTCCTGCACCAAAATGATATCCTTACCTATAAGAGGATCAAAAAAATTGAGGCCTCTAAGTCGATACCGCCTAGCTACATTTCATGTTGCAATGTTTAGTGAGTCTTTCTTGTGCTGGTCTTCCTGGCATCAGTTTGTGTTCTCAAACTGATGCTGTTTGTAGGGGTGTTTGTAGAAAAATGATTATGATGAATGATGCTGCTGCCAAGGACTGAGTACTGGTTGTTATTTAATGCATTTTGTCAAGGAATAGGCAAGTTTTGCAAAAGTGTAGGGTTGGCAGCAGTAACTACAGAAGTGCCCCCAGCATTTGTGGGGAGCATAGAGGCATGCCTGTCTCTGATCTTCTGGTGGTTTGGTCAAAGTGATTTTCTCAGCTGAATCTCCATCTTAGACCCTTGGGGTTTGAGGCCATTTTGGAAGGAATGCAGTTGGGGAATCATCTTGTAAGAAGGCGTTAATGGTACTTCTAGCTCATATGAAAGTGGAAAATAGATTATATCCTTAGAGGCTGCACACTTAAGGGGCACAGCTGCTGGAGCAGTCTGTCTTTCCACAGTTTCTCAGGGTATATATTAATCAGTGTAGCTATCCCACTATCAGCCTGAATAATATTACTTTTTGTTACTGCTAAGTTGTGATGAGTTGTTGGGTGGATGTATTAGCACCTGTCTGAACATTTAATAGAGTCATATTTGTTGGAGGCTTTGCCGTAGATTGACTTGTCAGTGCCTCTTTCAGATCATCAGGTCTCTGGATAATATTATCCTGCTCAACTTCCGGCAGTGCACCAAATAAGTCAATCAACATTTCATCTGTCATATCCTCTGAAGCTTCTATATGGGGAGGGGGGTTAACATCATTGGCTGAATATTCCTCTGCTTCCTCAAGGACAATTCAGCTTCAGGCTTATGAATGCTGCAGCAACTTAGATTTAAGTGATAGCTCCATCTTGAGGAGGCTGATCCAGGAGTTTTCTCTGAGCAGAAAACATGTATTGGAAATATTGAAAAGTTGCTCAGGAAAGGCTTCATTTTAAACAACAGGATAGCAGAATTCACATGCATTGCCTTCTCACTGGCAACCATTCTGACTTAAATCTATCAAAGTGCATTTGCAATGAAGCAGTTGACTTAGTGACAACCTAAAATCTTTTCAGTTACTCCAGCATCCTCTATTTGTCTATTATCATAAATATGCAAGGTCACCTGGTTATTCTGCAAACAATAGTTATATTGATCTCTTGTTGGCCCTTTATCTAATTGGATCTTGTTTTCTTTATAATATTCTTTCCTCTCATATTTTTGAGAGGAAAATAAGGTCTAGCCTTTAGTTTAGTTTCTAAGTTTTCTACCCCATGTCTGACAGTGGGGACAATAAGTGTCCTCCTAGATCCTTCCTCATTATTTGGGTGACTCTTAGTGAACTTTTCAAAAAACTATTTCAGATGGTCAACCTTGTTTGTTACAATTAAGAGTTTAAAGACTGAGCTTACAGTTTGTGTTGTAAGTCAACATTGACTAGAAAGAAGACATGTTGCATTCTTCCTTTTTGAGCTTATTTCTTTTCCACCCCTAAGAGGGCCAGAGCATTCCGTAAGCTGTTTGCTCTCAGGTTCCATCTGTAAATCCCATTCCAATGAGTCACCAACATTGGATCTATCTAGTGAGGTGATGGGAGATGAATTACTTGCTGGAGCATACAAGTTGCTTGTAGTGTATTCATCCATTTTCTGCTGCTTCAGTGGCTTGGGAGCACTCTGAGCTGCAGAGTGAATACTCTGTCTTTTTTTCCTTCTCCCCATTCTTTAAAAATCCTGGCTTGTAGTATTATTAAAATATGACTAGCACAGATTTGTGGACACTTCAATATTTGCAAATGAAGCAAATACGGGAAGAAATGCAAGTCCTGAGGTCACTAAGAATTCTTGGCACTGATATTGACCAGTTTCAATGCTTGTTTTCTAGTCACACTGAAAAGAAGTAATGCGCACTAAAGGAGGAATGCCCACATATCGGTCCATTCTCCTGCTATGGCTTAGGTTGGCTCTAGTATTCTCGGTACACATTGCTAAAAAAATATTTTCACCATTTCATTTTAAGGCAATAAAGACTAAAATATTGTGAAACTATAATCTTGCTCTTGATATGCAATCCTCTTGACATGTAAAGCATGTGTGTAAAGTCACCAGTGCTGATATTATTATGGCTATTGAATGAGCACAAAACTGTATATGGTAAAATACCTGGAGCTCTGACTAATAGTCATTGCCACTTTAACATGTTTCAAACACAGTTAAAGTTAAATCCCATTTTCCAGATTTCCACCATCCTTGTCCTTTGCACTTAAAGGTGACAACAATCTTGCCAACTAGGTAGTCTCTAAATCTATTGAACTATAATGGTTGAATTCTCCAGGAGAATAGGACTGTGGAAACCTATGGAGTACTACTATAGTTCTTGGCTTGTGAAATCCAACTTGTACATATATAAAGTTGTCAGAATTTCAATTAACATGGTTTTCTATCCTTGGAAAACCACCCAGGAAAAAAAATCCCTCTTCAATGTAGGACAAATGATATGTTAGCAGAAACTGTAAAAATTCTGTAAATGATCATCAGAGAATCAAGCATTTTCTAATGGTAGTGGTAATTAGCGCTAGCTAAATATTATGCTGATAATCTTCAGAAATAAAATCCCATCTCCTGTCTGCCAGCACTGATATACCCTGATAATATGCAGTACAGTTACATTATCAAAAGCATCATTATTATCTTGTAATGGTAACATCAGAGAGGTTACATACACTATACTGTTGGAAGACCTATAACAGATCATCATGAAGAAAATCTACATTGTTGATGAAAGTTGATCCCAACTTGATGGTATACAATCAGTCAATCAATCAATCATTTTAAAAACACCAATGACTGAAAAAATTGTCCTATACTCTATTTTGCTCTTTATTGTAGAAAACTTCTCAGAATTGTCATATGGTAATAACTACATTACTTGTTGAACAGCAGCATCTATATGCTTGCACAGCTTTGACCATTATCAATTGTCATGATGTTGCTGGGCTGTTTGTGACACTATGAAATCCTCTTTCTTTCTCTATGAATGCTGATATAGCTGAGCAAAATCAGATCACAGAGACCTCTCTGGATAAATACTTTGTTTTGAAAAGCATGGTAGACAGTAGTTAAAATATGACTCCTTTATATATAAATTATTCTTCTAGTTTCTAAGTATGATGAACTTGATAGATCAGAAAGAGACTAGAAGCTTTCTTGTTTTAATTTTTTTCTAGGATACACACACATATGTGCAATTTCATTTCTCCCTGAATAGAAATTACATAATAATGTAATATAGAATTTAAAATGAACAGTGAATGAACAACTCAATTACACAAATACACATAAACACACACAGAGTATTTTGCTTAATGAACTTCATTGGCTCTTGTTCTCTAGATAATGTACCCAGTTTAGAGTGCAAATACAGATAATGCCTAGCATAAAAGCTCTTGCAAGATTTAGAGATACTTTTCAATTCCTTTCACTTGCTTCACTTAGCTCATATACTCCTAAATATTCCAAGATAGATTTCCTGAGTAATTCACTGAAATAGGTGTCTTTCTCATTAGAGCTACTCCATGAGTTATTCAGGAAATGTATTATTTGGTTTGCATATTCCTGGTGCCCAGCCTTAATCACGCAGTATTAGCACCTATTTTAAAAAGTCTATTTTCTCATTTTTTCCCCTGACCTGTTCACAAACATGAAACTTTAAGATAATTATTTTTGTAATATTATAACATTTAAATATCATAATTGAAACCCACTTAAATTAATTCTGAATTACTCATTTTTCAACAAACAGAGTAGCATCTAAAGATTTGATTGCATTGTTTTTTCTGAACAAGTGTTGGAATTCTAGCAATTGCTCTGCCTCTGAGCTTGTAGGACCAGACTTTTTAGAGTGAATGACTCTTAGCATCACCGAGGGATGATATTTCTATGAGGGTCAGGTTTTTTTTGGTTACTTTGCAATATTTTTCTTATAAGAAATAGGCTGGCTTAGGCAATCAAATTCCTTCTTAAATTTGTACATGTTTAGTGCCAAAGGAAAACAAAACTGTTTTCTTGCAAAGAGCTACTAAAGTTATAATTCTTTTCATTTCTTTGTTTTGCCTCCAGACTCAGCTAACTAGCCAAGATCTATAATTTTTCTGATAGATACAACAGTTTCTGCTCCTTCTCCACATCTATATTCTCATATCAAAATTATTTTGCTAATTGCTGGTTAGTTTTCAAGATAACCCTAATCCATCTTTGGATTTATTGTTATATATTTTTATATCTGTATTTTATTGTGTTCAAACAGAACTATATCATGTAGATTATACATTAAGTTAACCTGTGAAACATAACATAGTGTGAAGTAACTTCAGTAACTTTGCCTGGAAACACTCCAATACTAATGCTCTTCTATAATAATGCCCTTCATCAGAATTTACCTGTAGATTGGACAGATAGCTAAGGAATGCCATTTCAGCTTCCCACAAGTCCACCTGGGTGATGCTTTGCCAGTATGCTGTGGGATATTCAGCTGGTTTACAAAAGAATAAACTATCTCACTTCCCCTGAAAATAAGAACTGGGGTGATATGATAGCAGTGTTCCAATATCTAAGAGACTGCCACGGGCATCAAACTGTTCTCCAAAGCACCTGAAAGCAGAACAAGAACCAATGGATGGAAACTAATCAAGGAGAGAACCAGCCTAGAACTAAGGAGAAATGTCCTGACAGTTAGAACAATAAAGCAGTGAAATGACTTGCCTCCAGAAGTTGTATGTGCTTCAATACTGGAGTTTTTAAAGAAGAGATTGGATAACCTTTTGGTTGAAATAGTATAGTGTTTCCTACTTGAGAAACGGATTGGCCTAGAACAGAGTTCCCCAACATTTCCGGCTTTGCAGACTGGCGAGGAGGAGGAGGGGAAAGGGGGATAGTTCCATGTGAGTGGCCAGCAATAGAGTGTGCACGGAGCTCCATTACAGGGGCTGAAGGGCAAATATGGAACTAGGTGTCCCACTCTAGTTCCTAATCAGGGAAACCAGGTGTCACACCTTATAAGAGTGTAATATTCCCTGGACCAAGCCAGCAAAGTGAGATTCTGTGGTATAGTGGCTAAGGTAATAGCCTAGCAAGTAAATCAGCACAGGCTCGAATCCTAGCCTGCTATCCCAGCTGGGGTTAGAGTATGGCTCAGCTGATAAGCAAATAAGCTAGAAATTGCCATTCGAGTATGTCTTCTTTTTCCAGTGGATCTTTCTTGTTAAATAGATCATTGGTAACTGCCTGCAATGACCCTAGGGCTGAAGGGCAAATATGGAACTAGATGTTACGCCCTTGTAATCAGGGAAACCAGGTCTCACACATAAAATGGCTAGTATTGTCATGAACTTATATAAATTTATAGCAAAATTTCATCTAGAATAAAGATCTGGGTCACTGATCACCTGATGACAGTAATATTATCACAGAGGTGGAAAACACAATAAAATGTTTAGAAATGTGCACAGTTTCTATGTAAGGAAAATCTGTGAGTTTGATTTTAACAGAAAAAGAGGATTTAAAATTGTCATAATAATAATAATAATAATAATAATAATAATAATAATAATAATAATAATAATAATAATAATAATAATAATA
>JANHFO010026684.1:0-11726 GCA_032468095.1 Pareas carinatus | reverse complement strand
CCACAATGTTTTTGATATGGCCACAAATCTAGCAGAGCCTCAAACACTGGTTGAGATATCCTGAAAAGACTTAATGGACAAACTAAAAGTCCATTATGTTCCAACCCCCTCTATGTATGTGAAGTGCCACGAATTTCAACACCGGCTGCAAAAGCTGGGAGAATCATTCAGCCACTATTTGGCTGCACTGAAGAGGACTTCAGCACACTGCAAATTCCCTAATTTGGAGGAGGCATTGCTGAGCCAAATTACTTTTGGAATCCGAGACATAAAATTACAGCGCAGATTGCTGGCAAACAAAAACTTATCCTTTCAAGTGGCGGTGGATGAGGCACTAGCAATGGAATCTTCTGCAACTGCTACAGAATCCCTGTAACAGATTGCAGAAGGGTCAGCTGCAGAAAAAACAATGACTGAGATTCACCAGGCATGTTCCAGTGACCTGCATGAGGAGTCATCCAAAAGTGAGGAGGACGAAATCTACCGAATTGCCCAGCAAACCGAGAATACAAAGAACTGCAGCAGCTGTGAGACAATTTGCCATTTTAAAGAGGTTAATTGCCGCCGTTGCGGGAAAAAGAGGCCACCTGGCGCAAGTCTGCAGGGTGCCCTTGCCAACGATCATCCCCTCTCACCTCAGCCAACAAACCAGAAAGCATTCCCGAACAAGCCAGAAAGAGGGAAGAGATCTACTTGGAAGTCAAAGCCACACAGGGAAGGCGCTGATACATTTCAAATACAACATAGCAAGAAGAAAACAAACCACAACAACAAGCTCCAAGCAAACATGGTTATTAGCGGGTCTCCATGCAAGATGGAAGTTGATTCAGGCTTGGAGATAACTATGATCTCCTGGAACTACCTGAAACAACTCTGCCCAACATTGAATAAATCTGCACTGAAGCCACAATCACTGTTATTAACTGATTATCAAGGCAACTCAATCCCTGTCCTTGGCAGACTCTCTGTACAAGTTAAATATAAGAAGTTCGATGGCCAGTTGAAACTGACTGTGGTGGGCAGCCAGCTTCCAACATTACTGATCCTAGAGTGGTTTAAACCTCTAGGGGCTGGAACTGAACGGCATGTGTGTCATTGAAACCAACTGGAGCCAGGATCTGATTAACGACGTCAGGGATGTTTTCAACGATGAATTAGGCAAGTACTGGGGCACCCCAATTTCCCTAAATTTGGACCTATTAGTGGCACCAATTAGACTTAAAACGAGGAGAGTTCCCTTTGCCTTGCGGCCCAAAATTGATAAAGAATTGGATAAATTAATCAGGCAGGGTGTGTTAGTCTCTACTTATCATTCCAAATGGGAAAACCCTATAGTCATGCCTATTAATGGAGATAGTTCAGTGAGAATTTGTGCAGAGTACAAATGCACACTGAACAAGGGGCTCCAACAAAGTGCTTACCCCATTCCAGTGGTACAGCACTTACTACACTCACTAGGGCCTTGGAACGCCTTTGCAAAGCTGGATCTTGCACAGGCCTACCTGCAGCTGCAGGTAGACAATGCTGCAGCAGAGGTCAAGACTATTGTGACTCATAGGGGGGGGGCTTTAAATGCACAATGTTGCAATTTAGTATTAGTATTGCACCTGGAATCTTTCAAAGCATAATGGAGCAGTTACTTTGTGGGATTCCTGGTGTAATACCTTACTTTGATGATGTTGTCATCACCATAATAGACAAAGATTAACTTTCCTCCAGGTTAAGAACTGTGTTAACCAAATTCAGAAACTCAGGTTTCAAACTCAAACAAAACAAATGTAAAATTGGGGTGCCCGTGGTGGAATTTTGGGGCTATAAGATTGACGGGAGAGGCATTCACCCAACCTCTGAAAAGGTCAGAGCCATCCACGAGGCCCCCATCCCAAAGAAAAAAACTGAACGTCAGGCCTTTTGGGACTTCTAAGCTTTTATGCAGTATTCCTGAAGCATAAGGCCACAGTTGCCGAGCCCCTGTATAAACTCCTTACTAAAGATGCTATTTGGGTTTGGGGAAGCAAAGAAGATTCTGCCTTTAGGGCAGTAAAAAATCTTTCTGATAGCCTTTTAATCTGCTACAACAACACCTTGCCTCTAGTCCTATATTGCAACGCTTCCCCTTTTGGGGTTGGGGCTGTGTTGAGTCATAGGCTACCTTCTGGCCGTGAAGCTCCCATTGCCTATTTCTTGTGCACTTTATCTGCACCTGAGCGAAACTACAGCCAGGTTGATAAGGAGGCGCTTGCTATTATTTCAGGTGTGAAGCAGTTTCACGAGTAACTGTATGGCCGGTGCTTTACCATCGTAATGCACCATAAGCCGCTACTGGGCATTTTAGTGGGTGACCGCCCCACACCACCCCGGCTATATCTCCTGGGTTTTTAAGATGGGTGGTTTTCCTATCTGCTTACAGTTATGATTTGGTTTACCACCCGGGAAAGAGTCTGGGCCATGCGGATGTGCTGAGCCGCTGCCCTGCCTCTGGCACACACGGACAGGAGCTGGGGAGTGTCCTGTCTTGCTCATTGAAGTTTGCCAGCCTGGCCTAATTATGGCTGGTCAGGTTGCCCAGACCACAGCCAGGGATAAGACCCTCAGGCCAGTGCTATCCTGGGCCTGGCCGTCTTTAACGGTGGGTGAGGGGTTCAAACCTTTCCTAAACCAAAGAAGTGAAAATAGCTTCTTATTGTGGGGAGAAAGGGTTATTCTCCCTGAGGTCCTCTGGCTTCAAGTCCTGGCAACTCTTCACAACGGGCAGCCTGGAATTGACTGCATGAAATCCCTGGCATGGGGATATCTGTGGTGGCCTAATATGGATGAACAAATCTAGGAGTGGGTTGGGCATTGTGCACCATGCTTTGAGTCTTGGCTGGCATTGCCTAAGGCTCCCCTCCCCCAGACAATGGGAAAAGTCTCCGGGCCCATGGTCACGGATCCATGTCGATTTTGCCGGGCCCTTTTACGAGGAAAACTTTCTGGTCATTGTGGATGCCGTCTCCAGGTGGCTGCCTTCTACCACCTTAGAAACAGTAATCAAGGCATTCAATTCTGTTTTTTCCACCCATGGGCTTCCTGACCTTATTGTCTCCAATAAAATACCCCAGTTTATGTTTGGGGTCCTGGAGGAGTATCTGGGGGAAAGGAAGATCCGCCATGCATTGATTGCACCCCACAATCCAGCAGCAAACAGCATGGTGAAGTGGATGGTTGGTCTACCAAAGAGGTCCTAAGTCGACAAAAGCCAGGGCCATGGCATGATAGAATTAACAAATTCTTATCCTGACAGCATGTCACTCCACACAAATCAATGGATTGTGGCCCAGCATAAATGCTGATGGGTCAGAAACTCTGGGTGGTACTAGACTGCCTACACCCAAACTATGCACCTGATGCAACCACAACAAAATCTGACTAGGTCCGACAACTTCACATAGGGAACAAGGTTTATGCCAGAAACTATAAAGGAAAAATCAAATGGGTCTTAGGAGAGGTGTCAGACATTAAGGGATTCAGGTCATATGTGATCGCATTACCTGATGAGTCAAGCTGGCGGCATCACATAGACCAGCTAAGGGGAGCAGCAAAACCGAAGGTTTCACTGGGAGGGAACCTCCCGGGGCCTAACAAAAGCATTCCTCTCCCCATAGATACCCTGACAAAAGAAGACAAACTCACCCAATGAATGGCTGTCTGGCGCACCTGAATCTGAAGAGGATTCTTCAATGCGGAAGTCTCTCAGAAACCGCCAGCAGCGGGTTGAGAGGCTAAGATGGGTTCAACCTCCTCCACCGCATCTCCAGCACAGAATGAACTATGCAGGCCCAGTTGGGCGAGCAGACACCCCACCTACCTAGACAACTATATTTGCGACCAAACTAAACCATCTAAGGGATAGGGGTGTTATATCTTGGGACTCACCAGACTGCCTGGAGCTTGCAGCAGAAGGTTCCCTGGTCTGTGTGGGCTGGCCTAGAAAGTTAGAAATAATAGTAGGTATAGTTGATTGGTTAAGACTGTTGGGGTTTGGATTAAAATCCAAATGCCCCTGAGGTTTGACCGATGGATTATAGCTGATCTCTGTTCGCATACTTATAAAGTAAAATCGAGAGAATATAGTTCTAATCAAAACGGGTTGATTTAAAATAAAATAAAATAGAAAAACTCTATCCTAATAATAGGCTACATCTTGGCAAAAGTTCGCTCCTGCCTGCTATTCTTGGCAGGAGCACAAACATGGAGACGCCTTGGCATAAGAAGAAAGGAAAGGAAAAAGGGGAGAAGTATGTGAGTCTTGTGCAGAAGTATTTTAGATCACGTCTCTTATCAAGGTATTGTCATGGATACTTGCTGACGTTACAGCAGCAATTAGAAATATAGGAAATCATAGAGATATGCATAGAAATACATAGAACAGAATGTACAAGTCATATGGCAATTATATAACACCGTGACAAAGACACGCTCAGGCGTGCCAAGTATAAAAGACAGCAGCTGGGGCTGACCAGCTGCTGAAGTTAGTTCTGTGTTAATACTGTTAAGATTAAACGTTGGATTGAATTGAATATGTCTCCAGTCTCATCTGTTCCACAGTTCCACAATACCACTAAATTCTTGGTTAGGAGGAAAGGATGCTATCATGAATTAATGAGAGAGAGAAAATTAGAAATGCAATCACATCCTCAAGGGCAGGAGAAAATCCCATTAAATTTAATGAAACTTTTATCATTTGAATTGAATAGATATAGGTGGGACTGTTCTGGTGTGGTTCACATATAATATACAGTTATGATTTCTTTAGTCATGCTTTGGTAATGATTCTCTTGCCTAAGAATACCTATTTCACCAAATCTTAAACATAGCAGTTGATTACCCACTGAAGTGAGAAGGAATCAGAGTCTTTATGAGTGTCTACTCTATGCTCCAAAGCTTGAACTCAATATCTCCTACTTTTCTGAGATAATGTATACTTGACCAGTCTCTTGATGACCTTGGAAGGCATCAAAGATATGTTTATACAAATGTTCTATTTAGTTCAATTCCCATCTGACCAGACTCAATCCTTAACTCATGATTTTAGCTGCATTATCACAGATGCTTTGGGATGGCATGAACTAAAACACATCCAAGATTCATACAATTACACAATATTTTAAAATCCAGCTAAATTTGTTATTTATCGTTTTTTTAAAAAAACCTTCTGGCTGTTATCAGTTTTAGTGCAATTCCTTGATTGGGTTTCATCTCCATGAAAAAGCCAGTCTGCCATCTGAGGGTTCTCCTGAATTCATACTGTTGCTTCAGCTTGTTTAGGCATTGGATAAGTTGCTTTTCTAGAATGAGTTGTTGCAACATGTAGGAGCTGCCTTTGAAGTTCTCTTGAACACTTCAGCTAATGCAGAAGTTGATAACACAATTGCTAATGAATAAGAGCCATTAGAGGTCCATTTTACCAGAATAACACACTGTTGTGAAAATGCATTGGCTGTCAATTTTTTTCTCAATCCATTTCAAAGTGCTGGTTATACTCATAATGTATTGATGTTTTGCTTAGTCATTGTGCTAAATTAGTTGAAACCTGAGCAGGCCCAGACTCCCAGTCTCCTGGGGTCCTTAGTGTGGGAAATTGTCAATTGCCCATCGGCTGCCACCTAGGGGCTGTTTGTATATAAGCCTGTTGCACAGCAGTATTGGCTGCTTCTGTAGTGCTATTGCTTGCTGACCAGTATGTATACGTGCTATCTACAATAAACCTGTTCATGTTATACAACCTGATTCTTCAATGCCTTCAGAACCAAGAATACAACAATGCCTATATAAAGCTGGGTATAGTTTGGTTCCAATTAACTTTGGGATTGCAGTTGCAGATCAAGAAGTGATAAATCATATTCTGCTCTTCAGGAAGTAAGAGTGAAGAAGTACAGAGGAAGACATTTTCCTCATATTACAGGATAGCCTGCCATCTGATATTCCCTCACTTCCAGCTTGCTGCACCCTATTTTTCCATCTTGCCATTAGAATTTAATGCTGTTATTCATTTTTCTTCTGATTTTAATTTTTAACTAATGATAAGGTTGCCATATTTAAGTTTTCAATTAATTATGATGTTTAATTTTAGAGTATTGTAAACTACCTGAAGTCTAATGATTTGGCAGGGTAGAAATGATATAGAGTTTAGAGTTTAGAACTTTATAGATTAACCTATAGGCCATATATGAATATAGAGCTCCAAACACAAAATGCTAATAAAAACCTATAGGAACAATTTATTTGCATTTTTTAAATTAAATTTTATATATATATAAAACACATAAAAGAAATATGAAAACAAACAATGGAAAAGCAGGTAAGAACGGGAAAAGAGAAAGTGAAGGAGAAAAGGGGGAAAGAAAAGAAAAAGGCGAAATGAGTCACAACTTTTAACATTCATAATTTGAACAATCACTTCTGTACCAATATATCTACCTAATTGGTAAAACCTAAAAATCAAAGTTTCATTCTTTTCAACCTTGAGCACAGAGTAAAGGGGTGGTTTCCAGGTATCTACGCAAGATTTTATATTCTCTTTAATCAAAACAGTCAATTTTGCTATTTCTGCTAAATCCATTAGCTTTTGTAACCATTCTTCAATTGTAGGAATCATGTAAACTTTCCATTTTTGTGCATAAAGTAATCTTGTTGCTGTCATCATATATAGCATTAAATTTCCATGTTTTTTTTCAAAATCTTGTACCTGTAAAATCTTGACTTGTAATACCATCTGGGCCTGGGGCTTTATCCACCTTCAATTTATTTATGACTTCTGATATCTCAAAGGCAGTTATTGGGTCATTGATAAGTTGTTTTGAGAATGTGAGAGTTTGGGTAGCCACTGTCTAGACAAACAATTATTTATTTTGGATGTATCTAACTCCTGCTTTTTATACAAATTGGCAAAAAAGTTGTGAAAAGACTTTTTGATATGTTCGTTATTAGTTATTATACTATCTCCTTCGCAAATTTTCTCAAACATTCTCTTTTCTCTCTCCTTTCTTAATTTATATGCCAACCATCTTCCTGGTTTATTTGCAAATTCAAAGTGCCTTTGCTTCACAAAATCCAATTTGGTTTTTATTTCTTGTACAGTTAACAGAGATAATTGTTGCCAAAACAAATTAATTTGATATAAAATTTTGAAATTTGTGGGTGTTTTTTGAAGCTCAAATTCTTTCTGCCTAATTGCATCCATTATTTTTTGTTTTCACCCCCAAGTCCTTTTTCTCAGATTATTATATTGTATTAAATATTCTCTCATAACTGCCTTACTAGCATCCCACACTGTACTTAAATCTGTCTCTTTTTCTAAATTATTATCAAAATATTTAATTTCTTTTTACAATTCTGTACAATTGATTCTTTTTGCAAAATAACCTCATTTAATCACCATCTAAAACTTGACTCCTTCAATCTAAGTATCCAGCTGAACTGGATTATGATTAGAGGAGGATTTTGGTAAATCAAATTTGTGAGGTTTTTAGATAGCTATGTCATATCTATCCTTGAAAAAGATTTATGCCTCTCTGAAAAGTATACTCTCTCGCTGAATGAATTTCGTGCCTCCAAGCATCTATTAATTCTAAATTCGCCATAATTTCAAAAAAAGACTTTTGACAGTTTGCCCTGGGAGGATTTAAACCCCTTGCCAGAAGTTCTATCCTAGGGCTGGGTAAGTCATTCCATTCCATTCCCTCAACATAGGCCAGTTTTCATAAGAAAAGTACAATATTTGACCCATAAGATATTCAAAGAATTTACATTTATCATTATTTGGCACATAAAGGCCATCCACGATAGACTTCATCCATTAGTTTCAATTTCCACTACCCAAAATATCCTGTGGTGGTCTGATAGCAGCAATCTAGGTTTAAATTGAGATTTTATACATAAAACATTTCTCATCCTGTTTCTTAATATGTGTTTCTTGAAGGCATATTATGTCAGCTTTGGATTTTCTCAAATGGTGAAATATGTTTTTGTGTTCAGAAGGGACATTTACCCCATCAATATCACATGTGATTGTGTTAAATTCCATTTTTAGATGTAATTGGAGCTTCCTGGGCCAACGACTTGGCCATATCATCTTTGTCAGTGACTAGTTTTAAAGACTGGTCCCTATCCTGACCTGTATAGATCTTCATTTCCTCAGTTGTGTCTAAAATTCATTTGTATTTGTCAGTAGAATTTAACCTGAATCTTTGGTCTTGGTAAGTAAGTGTCACATCTTCCAGTCTATCCCAGCGGCAGGGAATTTATTCTCCTCTTCAGAATGTCAGTAAAAAAAGAATAGGCCTTCCTTTTTCTCAAAATTCTCACAGGAATTTCTTTCAATATAATTATATCCACATTTTCCATTCTTAATTTAGCTTTAAAATGACAGTCCAGAACCTGGTTCCTGGTGATTCTTCTTACAAAATGGACCAAAACATCTCTTGGAAGCTAACAAAGTATAGTGAATCTGGAGTTCACTCTTTAAACCTTGTCAATATCAGAATTAAGATGATTTTCTTCACAATTAATTAACTGAGTCAAAGCTTTGGCCATCCTTAATCTCATATTCTCACTTGGCTGTTCAGATATCCCTCTGAACCTCAATTGTCATTCAAGTATTTTGACTTCTAAGAGCAATCTCTGTTCAGATTCAGATTCAGATTCATCCAAAATCTCCTTTTTCTCCAACTCATCCACTCTGGAGCCTATTTGATGTTTTGAAAGTTGTAACTTTAAATAGTTGTCTATTTGAAAAGTACGTTTATATTTACTCAGCCATTTCAAATTACCAACCTTACTAAGAGTTTCTATATCTTTGTGCTTGTATGTCCATGATTCCTTGAGCCACTCTTTTTTTTAACTTGTTCTCCTGTTATACAAGAGACAGGAAGACCACAGCTTCTTACAAAATTTATCAGTTTAGTGATCCAAGTTTATAGTTGTAATTTTATCTGCTCTTATAAACATAACTTTGGGAGTCTATCCCCACTTGATTTTGTGCCAGTATTATATGCTTTGATTTTAGCCAGTGCATGAATTGAGTAAATTCCCAATCCAGCTCCGACTGCTGCAGCAAATGTCCTCAGATCTACACCTAAAATACATCTCGGGTGCTGGGACTGTGTTTGTATAATACTATAGTAGAGTGTAGACCCCAAACTTTTGCTACATGCAAGACCATAGGGGTTACCTTAGCTTTATATACTTTAATTAATGGGCCTAGGGACCCTAGGTAACTATGATTCTTTAATTTAAGCAATAAATTCAGACAAGATTTTGCTCTAAATGTACTTTATTGATGATGGAAAATCCAAGACCCAGTCTTGGAAAAAGTTAGGCCTAACTATATGTAGGTTTTAATCTGTTCAATTGGTTCACCGTCCAATGGCCATCTATTTCTCTAATGATGTATTCCAAACACCATGATTTTAGATTTGGATTTACTGATAGTTACAGAGTTGTCCTGGCAGTAGGAGCTAAATCTTTTTAATAGCCTACGCAATCCTACTTGTGAATACAATAATAAAATAAAATCATATCAGCATAGAGCAAGATGTTACAATGTGTATTTAGGACCATTGATATATGTACCATAGGATCCTTCGTTAAACCAGGCAAGCCATTCATGTATAAATTAAATAATAGTGAATCCAAGTACACCCTTGCCTTACCCCTTTATTTGTGTGAATCCTGTTAATCAGATCTCCATTAGACCCTTGTGTAGAGGGCGTTAATTAAAACCAACAACCTAGGTTCTATTTTAAGAGCTGTCAATTTACTGCATAGTGCTTCTGTTTACTATATCAAATGCAACTGTAAGATCTATAGAAGCAGCAAACGGGTCTCCTCTTATAGGCAAATTTAGCCTGATTCAAGACAAAGCAATTATTAATGGTAGACCAGTTTTGTCTAAAGCCTGCTTGTTCTTCTATGAGGTTATGATTTTTCTTTACCCAAGTTTCAATTCTATTCAAAGGGAGTCTAGCAAAAATTTTGGTACAATATCAATCAAACTGATGGGACTATAGTTGCTGCCACTGGAATATGGCAGGTATTATCTATATCTGTAAAAAGACCTGTCAGTAATGGACCCCACCAATCAGGGAATTTCTTAAATAATTCTGCTGGTAGAAAATCCTCGCCTGGGGCTTTTTACTCTTTAAACTTTTAGTGATGGATTGTATTTCTTTTACTGAGACTGGTGGCCCAAGGGTAAGGGGTTTCAGAAAATGCTAAATCATTGCTTAAAGACAGATTCTCAACAGGTTCCCTAGAAACAAACAAACATTGATAATAATTCTCCCATTCTTCACTATATCAAATACGAATCTCAGTTCCTTTAAGATTCCTGCCACAAAGTGCTAGAAAACTACTGAATTATGACTTTTTAGCAGCCAGCTCAAATTCTGACCAAACATGAAGTGGCAAAACTTTTTTCTTTAATTTTATGATTTTTTTTCGTATTCTCTTATGTACAGCATCTCAGCTTGTATATGAGCAGTAGAACTCCTCTGGCTGAGTCTCATGACTGCCTTTAATTTCGTTTTTCACATCCAGTATTCAAAATCAAACCAGCTACAGCTGCCCACTCGGAAGCTTAAACACATAGGTGGCCTGGATAGGACTGTATAGGACTTCCAAAAACAAAATTATCTGACTGGGTTAATTGACTAAGGAATGAGGGTACTGAATGTCAACTTGTTTTTGGAGCTGGATTCATATTGACTATACTTCCTGTGTAAACACAATTATTGTAAGATTCAATATTCCTCCTCATAAGTTGTAATTGTTGCTCATCTTTGATTGCCAGTATTCCCCTGATTGTGATCTAAGTCTGACATTTCTGCTAATGAGCGCAGACTCCGACCCTCCTTCTCCTTATCTGGTTGTTGTACTGGATGGACTTCTACTGTTAGATTCTGCAGAGTATCCTTTTCTTTTACTTTTTGCTTTGGAATGACATGCCTTCTCTTTTTATTAGTTGAGGATTTGGTGCTTTATGAAACTGAGCTTGATAATAGCTCCACAGAAGAGTAGCTAGAGGGTAACAGTATTCAGACTTCCTGTTGCATTAGTTACCAATTTCAGCATTGAACTAATAATTCCAATTTTCTTTAAAATCAGCTGTTGCTAAGGGTAACAAACGGATGGATTAGTTCTTACTCATCATCCATAAACTGTAACCTTCCATTAAGTAGTTCTTCTTTCTCTTTTTTATTATCCCTATCGTGTTCTATCCTTGGTAATAGGGGAGCTCTTTGTTTGGTCATTAATGCCTTGGAATTTTCAAGGTTGGAGTCAGCTTCCCTCTTTGTCTTGGTTCTCTGTCCAGACTTTAGCAGAGTCTGAATTTGGAAAATATAAAACACCCGTATTGGCTGAATGCAATATTTCCTTAGAAAGGTTTCAAAACTAAATAACATGGATGGAAGAACAAACTACCCAAAGGTTAACCATCAAGATTGAATGTTCTATCGCCTACTTGGTTCTTCACTATCAGGAAAGGGAGGAGCGAGAATTCCATGCTATGTCTTGTTTCATCAGTTACAGGGTTGATGATTCATACAATGGGGACAGGTCCACAAAGTACTTGAATATTCTTTTGCTACAGTGTCTGCTGGGGAGCCAAGAAATCTATGTCCATTAGAATAGGCCCTGCAGTGGAAAAGTTGGAAATGAGAACTCAGTATTACTAGTCTGTTATG
>JANHFO010026662.1:0-11728 GCA_032468095.1 Pareas carinatus | reverse complement strand
GGTGCTGTCAGAAATGTCCTCAGGCGCACGTGGAGATGGAGAGAGGAGCCCCACATCTCTCTGGCTTTCTAGTAAAGAAATCTGTGCTGGGGTGACGGCGCGAGTGCCCACAGAAAGGGCTCTGAGTGCCGCCTCTGGCACCCGTGCCACAGGTTCGCCACCGCTGCTCTATACATATATACATGCAATAAATGAACTGTTATTACAATCAAAGATGCATTCATAATCATAAAGTACATTCATCTTGTCATCTACATATAAGCATAAGATACATTCACAGTCATAAAGTGCATTCATCTTGTCATTTACATATAAGCTGCAATTGACAAATCACGATCTTAATCATGAATACAATCACAATCATAAAGTACATTCCTCATGTCACAAAACACCTTCCCAGTTAACAGTGTTTGTTTCTTCCTTTATATTGTCAAGCATGTATGAGAAAAACAAGTATAAAAACACACTATATAAACATATAGTTATAAACAGGTATAAGCATATGCATAATAAATGAGTATGAATGATCACAATCAAATGGGGACAGTAGGACAGGGACGGTAGGCACACCAGACCTCTTAGGAATTATTTATTTATTTATTTATTTATTTCATTTTTCCGATTTATATACCGCCCTCCTCCCAAAGGACCCAGGACAGTGTACAGCCGATTAAAACCACACAATATCATCTTTAAAAACAGTTTAAAATTGAATTAAATCTATTTGGGCTGCACATTCTTAAAAACTCTAAAATTTAAAACCCCAGTGGCCTTCTAAGACCCCAACTATCCCCCCACCCAAGGAACCGACCCAACTTAAAACCCTGGGGGTCAGGCCAGCTCAGCCTGGATAAAAAGATGGGTCTTAAGGGCGCGGCGGAAGGCCCGGAGATCAGTTATCAAGCGAATCTCCGTGGGGAGCTCGTTCCATAGGGTTGGCGCTGCCACAGAGAAGGTTCTACCCCTGGGGGCCGCCAGCCGGCATTGTCTGGCTGACGGCACCCGGACGAGACCCATCCTGTGGGAGCGCACCAGTCTGTGGGAAGTGATAGTCGGCAGCAGGCGCTCCATCAGTGGAGGTTTCCAAGAAGGGATTGGACAGCCATTTGCCAGGAACGTATAAGGTCTCCGGCTTGTGTAAGGGGTTGGACTAGAAGACCTCCAAGGTCCCTTCCAACCCCATGACGCTATGTTCTAAAGCTGACACCAGCTGGAACATAGAACAACTCAAAGAAGGAGTGCAAGAACAGAAGACGTGGAGAGACCTGGCCGGTAGCATCGCCAAGAGCCGGACACGGCTGGACGGATATCATATCATCGCCATCATTATCATGTCCACTCTGTATTAATGTCCCAATTTTCTTGACAGGAACGGCCCCTGTGTCCTCCACTGATGGAGAGATCTCTCTGTCCAAGTTGCCCAGCTGAGCTCAGCTTTGCAAGGAATCACAAGTCCTTCTCCCCCTCCCTTCCTGTCACCCCCCCTCCCTCCAAAACGGCCCAGTGTGGCAGTTGCCTCATTGACAACCATCCTCCGGAATAGCACGGGGAGATATTTCACCAGGATCCCTATCCGCAATGCAATAAACCTCGCCCGCTAACACAGCACCAAAGCCTGGTAATGTTTTAATAGCTAATTACAGGCAGGAGACATGTTGGACACAGCGAAAACACATTTTACTACCTGCACCTGATAAATATCTCCAGAAAGGAGCTGCTTTCACAAGCAAACACACAAAAAAAAGGCTTAATTCCGCGGCATCCCTGGTACCAAACCACTTGAAGGGTCTCCTGTGATAAATTTAATACTGACGGTAATACTTAGATGGATCTTTTCTCACCGGCTCCCCTCGCTAAATGTGGTCTCGCTTGACAGATAAGAGGGACTTGGCCCACTTCCGTTTGCGAAAGCAAAGCGCCGTTTATTGGAAATTTCTCCCTCTCTTTCCCTGTGCTCTCTTTACGCCGCTCTAAAATGGATTTGCACAGCGAAGATGGGCCATTAGGCCTGCAGGCCAGCTAGAAGAGATTTCTGGGATTACCAAATTTCAGCACTGTAAATCCGGGCCAGGAAACACACAGAAACTACAGTAGGACCCCTAATGTAACCACGATTTACCCCAAACGACTACACCAGTCTCTAAATTTCTTTTAAGAGTCGTAACTTTCAAGGGTGAATGTTTTTATTCCCTTCAATCAAGTTTTGCTTCTGGTTTTAAATGCTTTTGTATTTGTATTTTGGTCCGTGACTGTAAAATAAATGATGATGAACCATGTCTCCCTTGAGTTATGCTTTAATCCTTGGGTACAAATAGAGAAGTCATTTTCTGCCACGTTTTCTCACTTCTCTGTCTAGGTTATAGTTCAGAGATTTCTTGATGTCTCTCATCTAAGCTGGACTGTTTCCAAGTTTCAAAGTCAGCAGCAAATTTGGAGAAATCAAAGTCATCCTGCTCCTGCCTCCCACAAAAGCATTAGACCTAACCATGGCTTACTCAACCCAATTTTCTGAATTCATCCTATACACTGAACCATGGACTACCCACGCGGAATGGGTATAGAACAGATGCTCAACTATAGAAGAGAAGATTTGTAGCTCAGAGTTGACCTGTGGGGTTCTTGGGGGTCTCTCAGGTTGGCTATTTTCTTGCAGATGTTTCAGGACCCAGCTAGGTTACACAGTTAGCGCTGATGATGGTACCTAGTTGGGTAATGAAATGCCTGCGAGCAAACAACCGCGCTCAGTGAATGCCAAGGACCCCACCCTCCTCCTCCTCTTCCTCCTCCTCCTCCTCCTTCTCCCCTCTGCATACCCCACTTCCTTCTAGCACTGATGATGGTACCTAGTTGGGTAATGAAACGTCTCCAAGAAAACAACCAAGCACAGATAGCACCAAGAACCGCACAAACATTCTCTTCCTCCTCCTCTCCGCATACTCCCATTCCATTCTAGTACTGATGACGTTACCTAGTTGGGTGATGAAACGTCTGCAAGAAAACAACCAAGCTCAGAGATCGCCAGTGATCCTATACTCAACTCCCCTGTTGCTTGGTTTGTGTCTCCTCCAAACGTTTGAGCTTTTCGACAAAGCCTCACCTTTCCGCCTCTTTGTCAAAGCGGGTCATCTCGAGGGATACACTGTCTCGGGGTTTGGGTTTCACCCCTGGAAACAGGCCTGAGTGCAGCTCCGTGCAGCTGTGAGGCCTAATTAAATTTTATCGCAGGATGCGGAGGGGGGGCGGTCAATTACAGGTTGATAATTAGGTGCTGACAGTAGAAAGGCAAATATCAATGCAAGACGATTACAGGGGGAGCAGCTCAGCTTAGGGAGGGAAAAAAATGAATTCGAAATATGAAAGAAAGAGGGGGGGAAAGAAAAGCTTTGAAGAGGGTTGTGGGGAAACTCACAAAGAGTTGATCCTGTAGAACCACTTGGAATTGGGGAAAGGCAAGACAATGGATGCCTTCATGGCAATGACACTGGGTGGCAACGAACCCATGCATTCACCGATGTCCCGATAATCTTGGAGGTTCACTGAGTATTATTTTTTGGCTGTCTCCCTTATCTGTTTGAAGAACATCAATCTAGTTTAATCTGAGCCACCATCCAAGACAAAGGCTCAGATAGAAGGCAAAGAGACCAAGCCACCAGTACTTGTGATTCTTTTCGCCCAGATCCAGATGAAAACCATCCTTTTCATTCCACAGTTCTTCGGCGTTCTTCACACGTTCAGGATTTCCATACCTCTTCATCCTCTTCATCCAGGAAAACTTTAACCTTGGAGAAAGCGTAGGGAGGGGACCCAAGGGCGTTTTTCAAAAGGCAAATGGAGTTCCTTTCCCCTTGAAGACGTTTCGCTTCTCATCCAAGTAGCTTCTTCAGTTCAGTCAGAAGTCCTGACTGAACTGAGGTTCTTTCAGAACTGAGGAAGCTTCAGCTCAGTCAGAAATGAAGACGCTTCTTGGATGAGAAGCAAGCAGCTTCTTCAGTTCTGACTGAATAGTGGAGGATGGAAGGATTTGTATTCCTTTGCCATCCTCTGGTCATTGGTACTCTTTCTGAGAGCTGTTGAGGCCACCTCGAGGTGGATCTGTGCCCTCAGGGTCACCTGGATAGGGCAAATGGATATGGAAACGTCTTGGAACTGCTGTTGTAGACAAGAGATGGGTGGTGTGGTGTCCCTCCCCCTTTGTCGAGAGAGGGCTGTTCAGTTTTAACATCGATGGCCCCTTTGATCCCTCTTTCAAACCAGTCGACCCTCTCCACCCAGATTGTGGACTTTGCTGTCTTCCAAAGAGTGCCCGTTGCCTTTCGAAGGCAGATGGAGTTCTGAATCTCATCCCGATGGGTTGGTTCTCCTATGTTGTGCCGTGCGTTTGTGAAGTGGACTTCACAAAGTCCAGTTGCCTTTTGGGAAAAAACAACAACACTTTTGAGACAACCATGATATGGATGACTGAGAATCTCCATCGATGATAGGGATGGATGGGAGAAACATAATATGGAAAATCAGGTTGTCCGTTTGATCAGAACAAAGACGGGACAATTAAAGATGGAAGCCCTGAAGTTGAGCCTTCCCAGTTTTAAGGCATTTAAATCCAGATGTTCCTGGAAGCCTTCTCCTTCCTCAAGTGGAACCCACAGTCCTTCACAAGGGCAGGTTCTGGGAACCACAACTCCAATGGAAATCTTATCTGTATAAGGTAGAGCTGGTACGTTTCAATGTCGTCTCTGGTCTCCAGTGTGATCGGCACAGTACGATTTGCAAACGCACCCCTGAAGTTGCAAGAAGTGCTTTAAAAAGGACACCTTTCTGGATCTTCACAGGAGAAGAGAAAGCATCTCAGGAAGGATGAAAGGAAGGTGTAACACCTCAGATAAATCAAGAGGACCCCCGGGAGGTGAGAACATATCCACCTCAGCCAGAGGCCTGACATGTCTGGAGATTTAAACTGATTAACTTTGAGCTTCTCTCACTCCCCCAAAACCCGCAGCCTGACCGGCTACAAGTTTAAGCAGACAAAGAGACTATTTCAGCGGTCACCTTTATCCCAGTAAATAATACCAGCCATTGTCTGCTCAGAAGCCTCTCCCTCCCTCGGCTCAAATCATCTCAAGAAGTTCTTAGTGTCTGTTGTAATTCCATCAATAACTCAAGCCTTGGATAAGTCTGGACAGTTCATCACTGTTGATGGGATTCAGATTTCCAACGACGATCCTCCCCACTTCAAACTGCCTTGGGAAGAAAAGCAAATCTTGTAAAAAAAAAAAAGGCTATCGAGGGTCACAAAAGCAAACATGCTCCCCTCCCGCTTCTGAAATCACAGAACACAGATCTATTTTTTTTATTATTAAAGGAAAAACACTCCTAATTTAAAATAAAAAGGGAGTGGGATTCGAATGACTGCCGAGTTGATCGAGGGTTTCCAAATTTTCACCTTTGCATATTTAATTGTTTTAAGTCAGAGGAATGCAGTGTGCTCAGCACAGCGCAGAGTTATTTAACCGGCTCTCTTTATCTCATTGGCGGCATTCCAAGGATTTTAAGAAATATTTGGTGGCTCAACTTCCAACAGAAGCCAGGGAAGTCTAGGAAAAAGACATAAAAGTGCCTTAAACCAGTACACAAAGCTGTTCCAGCAATCAGTCAGGTGAAGATGGAAGGTTTTATAGCTTGCTGTTTTCAGGTTCTCCCCAAAACTCAGTTCTAGTCATTTCTTGGAGGGTCCCATCTGAAGAAAATCTGCGACTGTTGAATTGCTTTTTTACTCTCGAGAAGACTTGCTTCTGAGCTTTCAGTAGACTCTAGAACTTTCTAGATCTTTCCTTCCTTGGGTAAGATGGCCTTCCTCAAATCGTTGAGTTACACATTGCCTGCAATATCATACTTCTCTGATATCATAATCCTTAAACTTGCTGATTTGAGATTGCAGAGGATGACATCAAAATTCTGTTTATATATAGCATCACAGATCAAACAGAGCGCACAGTCACCATGTGCTTTGCTGCTTAACTATTGAACTGTAACAGGAAACAGGAAACTCTACTTAGGACAAAAGAACATAGAGTATATACCATAGATTCAAACTTGTAAACACTGCCATCTACTGGCATGAATACTGCTGTAGTTGTTCACAAAATTACACTGCTTATATTACTATTCCAACACTTTTCAAACCAAGTTCACAGATCTGTCAGACCCGACAGACACAGTCTCACCTTGGAAAAAATGTCACATTCCACTTATATCCCTCTAAAAGTAAAAGAAAAACGACAGTTTGGTAACAACGCTTGGAAATCCTGGGAGTTATACCCAAAGCATTTATGGGTCACCACAAGCTTTGGGGTTTTGCTAGACCCCAACGAGGCACAAATCTGCATTCCTGATTAATCTGACTGCCAGATTAAAATAACCCAGGATGTCCAACTATAAGCAGTCCTCGACCTATGACCAAAAATTGAACCCAAAATTTTTGCTGCTGAACGAGGCAGTTGCGGAGAGATCTTTGCCTCCACCTGATGACCTTTCTTGCTACATTCGTTAAGCGAATCACTGCAGTTATTAAGTTGGTCACACGATTGTTAAGTGAATCTGGTTTTCCTCCTTGATGTTGCTTGTCAGAAAGTCGCCAAAGGGGATCACGCAACACACCCACACACACACACCTACACATACCCAGGACACTGCAACCGTCGTAAATACGAGGTAGTTGCCAAACGTCTGAATTTTGATCCCGTGACGGTCGGGATCCTGCCACAGTCGTTAAGCATGAAAAATGGCCGTAAGTCGTTTTCCCTCCCCCCAGTGCCGTTGTAACTTAGAGCAGTCTCCCAGCAAACTGTAAATCGAGGACCCCCTACAATTTAATGTAAAATAATGCATGTTTCTGTTTGTTCCAAACGCGAGAATCTAGTCTGGCGATCACGCGTTGGTTTCTATTTACAGGGCGAAGATAACATCTTACAAACAAGCGCATGCAGGGGCTTAACGAAGAAAATTTGTATTCCAGTCTTTTGAGGTGTTGCACGCCGAACGATCCGTGTCGTGTGTGCATGCTTGCCAGAAGAAAACGAGGCTTCATTTCGTTAACCCTGGCCAGTATTTGCCTGCTCCAGGGGAATATTAAAGGAACATCACAGTACACCAAGCTTTCTCGTGCCTTCCAACTAATTAGAACCTCTGGATTTTAAAAGCAGGAATTCTACAGCCTAATGAGAAAACTAGAAGTGATGGGAGTAGCTACTCCATATTTTCCATCGGGAATGAAGTAGAGGGGAAGGGGATGGACTGTACATGATCTGCAATGGTGGGGCTTCGGGCCACCCTTACGCATCCCTTAGCAAACATGTCTTTCTTACTATCTTTAGTATTGTTGGTACTAATAGAGTCAGAATCAGAATCAGGATTTATTGGCCAAGTGCGTCTGGACACACGACGGATTTGTCTCCGGTGTACATGCTCTATACCTACATACATTCAATAAACAAACTGTGATGACAATCACAAGATACGTTCATAATCATAAAATACATAAAGTACATAAGCATAAGATGCATTCATAATCATAAAGTACATTCATCTTGTCATGAACATATAAGCATAAGATCCATTCATCATCATAAAGTACATTCATCTTGTTGTGTACATATAAGCATGAGATACATTCGAAATCGTAAAGTACATTCATCTTGTCATGTACATATAAGCTGCAATCGACAACCACGATCTCAATCATGAATGCAATCACAATTATAAAGTACATTCATCACGTCATTATGTTATAAAGTACAATCATCATGTCACAAAACACCTTCCTTGTGCCATACGATACATTTTGTAGCTCGGGGTTAAACCATGGGGTCCTTGGTGCTCTCTGAACTTGGTTGTTTCCTTAAAGACGCTTCTTTGACCCATCCATGTAACATCAACAGTGCTAGTAGGGAATAGGGTTTGCAGAATAGAAGAGGAAGAAGAGGAGGAGGAGGAGGAGGACTGTGGGGTTCCTAGTGTTCTTTGAGCCTGGTTGCTTTCTTGCAGATGTTTCATACCCATCTATACAACATCATCAGTGCTAGAAGGGAGTGGGGTGTGCAGAATAGAGGAGGAGGAAGAGGAGGGTTGGGGAAGGAGGAGGAAGGCTGTGGTGTCCTTGGGGCTTTGTGAGCCTGGTGGTTTTCTTTGAAGACTTTGAGCCAACCAACCAACCAACCAGCAGCATTCACCATTGATGAAGAGGCGCCTTGGCAGGAGAAGGAGACACCACTGATATGTGAACCACTTTCTGGAAGTGAAATGCTGGGAAAGGTCATCTTTGGAGCTCTACGGTCTTCCAAGAAGCATTTGCCCTTTGTAGAGTATTGTCCATCGTTGGTCAAGCTTCTAGAATAGTCATAGTCATTATTATGGACCCTTCTTCTCCATAAGAACACAATCTAAGCCCAATTGGCTCATATTTTATGTATTGAAATATGTTAATGCGGGTGCTCCTTGGCGTTTAGGGACAGTTGCTTGGTTTTCAGTATCTTCCTGGTCTTCAAAGGATTCCTGAGGAACGTGCTTCTGGATAGGACAGATTAGTCCGAGTTGAGCATCCAAATCTTCAACATGCTTCTAAATTGTTGTTAAGTTCTTGATGCAGCCTTGGGAACATCCTTGCGCTGCACCGACCTTTCTTGCAAAGATATCCTTACCCTTGTTGATTCATAATAGCTTGCGATGAGCAAAGAGGCCAGAACCTCCTCCTGCTGGAACACATAGGAACACGTAGTACACTTGTGTGGCGCCAACTAGGTGGATTGCAAAGCCAGAGACAGGGAGTCTGTAGAAACAACACTCGTCTATGTTCAAAGTGGTCAAACCAGCCGCCATTCAGGTTGGATGAGCTGGCTTTCCAGCATCTGAAAGGAAAATCTGCAAATGGATTTGGTAACACCTCGATTACAAGTTTTTCATGGGTTGAAGAGAGAGAGAGAGAGAGAGCTCCAGGTCATGGTGAGCTGCCAAAGATGTGCATTTCCATAAAGTTTCCCAACTCTTAGGATCTTCAAAGGAGATCGTCCGGGACTTATCTGCTCCTCACTGAAAAAGAGATGGGGCTCCAGGATCATTTTTCAAGCCCTCGGACTTCCCACCCGAGGAGCTGCCACGGAACCTGGACCACGTTCTCTAGAGCCTGATGGACACCAGACTTGAGTTCCTCCAGAATCCTTTCTCTGCTTGACTTTTTAATATCCGTTCAGTTCAAAATCGAGCGATTTGGAGCTGGTCTTCTTTATTTCAAAGCTTCCGAGCTCACCTTGAATAAGAATAAAAAAAGATTCCAGGTCCCCTTCAAGTCCTAGAGAACTTCCTTGGAATTAAAAATGAATAGTGGATGGTTGTTGCCCCCCTTTCATTGTTTTGTTTGGAAGGGGGTCCCCCTGCCCAGATAAAAAGATGCACAAGGAGTGGCGCAAAGCATCTTAGGAGTTAAAAGCAGTGGCGCCCAATTTTGATTAATTTTGTTATTTTAATTTAATTTGGAGGGATCCTAGAAGCATCCTTGTGGGGGGCTGATGCCATCCTGGGGGTATTTGCAAGAGTTAAGGATGTTTAACATATGTTGTCACTGCTACTTAAGGGTTATTTTCTCTCTCTCTCTCTTTCTCCTCTGCCTTTCTGTCATTAAGCTGTGGGTGACCCCGCTTTGCAATAAGAATGCGTTACCATAGAAACTCCTAGATACCGAGGAAGCCCTAAGCCTTGCTTGCTGCTCCCATCACTCAAGGGATGGCAGAAGGGGAGGGAAGAAGTCCAGGACTCAAAAATTAATCAATCTAACATTAACTTTGACTAATGATTTTTCCTCGGCTTTTTATTCTCAGTTGCCTGGGACTCGGACTGATTTCCTGAGCGCGGATTGAATTATTGATGCCTTCTTAATACTGTTTTAAAATTACTGCAAAATCATTATTAACTAAGCCAATTTTTACGATATGGAAAGCAACCTAATATAGTACTGGACTTTGGACCAGATAGATTGTTTATTCAGCCAGCCAGCCAAACTGATCCCTTCGATTCGGAAAAGGCAGTCGCTCCTCTTGAAAAAGGAGAACGCGCATTTTGACTTTTTTTCTTCCTCCCCAGAAAGAGTCCAAAGATTAAATTAAGCCAAGATTTTGGTCGTGTTGGTGGAGATGGGTTTGCTTTACTGATAGCCTTCTGCTTCCTTCTCACGGTTTCCTTCTTTCTGGAGAAAAATGAGGTCTAAATCCATCCATTCAGACACAGTAACGGCGTAGGTGTAAACACCAATGGACATTTTGGATTGAAATGGTACAGGGTCTTCTCCTTGAGCAAGGAGCTGGACTAGAAGACCTCCAGGGTCCCTTCCAGCTCTATTCTGATGGGTGATGGGGTCTTTGATGCTCTCTGGGCTTGGTTCTTTTCTTGTAGACGTTTCAATCACCAAACTAGGTCAGATGTTTCCAACCTTTTTCAAGTTGCAGACCCCAGAACATGTTGTTGCTACAGGGCGGATCCCATTCTCCAAAAATCAACTCATTGGCAATTCCTGTATATTGCTTTTTCCAAATTTTTCTTGGCCTGTCTGCGGACCCCCTGCCAACTTTCCATGGGCCCCAGGTTGAAAACTTCTGAACTAGGTAACAATTCCAACGAGTTAAGAAACCTTCTTGAGATGTTTCCTCTGGTCACTCATCCCATCCAAGCAGAATTCTTTCAGTCACTCAGTGATCCAGCCTTGTCGGTGCAGTGGTTAGAGTGCAGTTTTGCAGGCACCCTAACTCTGTCCACAGCCTGGAGTTCGATCATGACTGGCTTAAGGTTGATTTAGCCTTCCATCCTTCTGAAGTTGGTACAACGGGGACCCAGATTGTTGGAGGCAACAGGCTTGAGTCTGTAAACCACTCACAGAATGCTGCAAAGCACGTTGAAGTGGTGTATAAGTGCCACTGCTATCGTCCTGATCTGGTATTTGAGGGGTGGCCCAAAGAAAAAGGGGTCAAATTATTTCCAAAGCACCAGAAGGCAAGAGAAGAAACAACAGATGGAAACTCATCAAGGAGAGAAGCAAGCTGGAATTAAGGAGAAACTTCCTAACAGGGAGGACAATTAACCAGGGGAACAGAAGCTGCCTTCAGAAGTTGTGGATGCTCCATCACTGGAGGTTTTCAACAAGAGACAGGGCAGCCGTTTGTCTGAATTGATGCAGGGGGTTGAACTAGAAGACCTCCAAGGTCCCTTCCGGCTCTATTCTGATCGATCGATCCTTGTTTGCTTGAATTGGTTTGAATTTGGATCCCCACCCAACTCAGCAGTGGTAGCATCTGCCTCACATGGGAGAATTCCACTCTCTCTCTTTTCTTCCAGAAGAACTGAGCTGTCGAACTTAGTTCTTTCTTTTCCACGTTCCTTCATCGGGGGGCTGCTCAGACAGCCGTCATTTCTGATCGTCGAGGCGTTGGGGAGAGGGGAGGGGGGGGAAGGAGGAACTAAAAGTGCATTTGTCTATCTGTGGGTGATGCAGCCTCCAAAAAATGCTGCGGGCAGGGATCAGTTTACAAGGTTTTGCACACCCTGGTGAACACAGGCTGGAGCATCAAAGGATGGGCCAAGCGGTGGCCTCTTCCAAAATAACGTCTCCGGCACAAAAAAATGTGGCCAGTGTTTCCATCGGCTCTTGAGTGGGACTACAAAGGGATGCCAGAGAAATGGCCCACAGAGC
>JANHFO010026538.1:0-11735 GCA_032468095.1 Pareas carinatus | reverse complement strand
AGAAAGGGAGGTGGGCAATGGGACAGTGGCTGAACCGGGACAAGGTGTGTATGGGGGCACTGGGATTACCCCCTTCCAGCCCAGCCCTTCCCAGGCTGACCCCCTCTGAGGAAGCCTCTCTATCCCCAGCTTGCCAAAATTAAAGAATCAATAAGGAATGCATCAATAAAGAAAGGAAGGTGGGCGTTGGGGCAGTGGCTGAGCTTGGACAAGGTGGGTGTGTGGGCACTGGGAGGATACGCCCAGTCTCACCACTTCCCAGGCTGACCCTCTCTGGGGGAGCGTCCCACCCAAGCTGTTCAAAAATAAAAGAATCAGTAAGGATTTCATCAATAAAAGGAGGTGGCCTTTGGGAGTGTGGGTGGATGGGGCTCCTGGCAAGGTTCAGGTAGGTAGGTGGGCATTGACGATGCCAGCCCATCTGGGAGACCATCTCAGACATCGCCCACCTGGCAGAATCCAGGCTGGGAAGGATGATTTTGGAGGAATGTCCACCAAACCAGGACCCACAGCAGGTTGTTGTTGTTGTGGTTGCCTTTTTACAAATGGCTTGTTTGTGCCAAAATAGTGCTTTCTCCTTCTGCTGTCACTGTCACTGCCACTTAGTGTGGGGGATTCATGGTGGGTCTTTTGGAAGGACTCCGCTCCTTTCCACTGATTGGTGAAAAAAAACAAGGTGTCTGTGGCTCCTTTTTTTGACCCCCAGATTGTCAGATGGAAAAGGAGCTGCAGACTGTCCGATTGGGGGGGGGGGAGCTGGGGGATGGGAGATTAGAATGTGTTTGGAAAGGTTTTCCTCTTTCTCCAGAGCAACACAAAACCCAGCTTTATGTAATTGCAACACCACATCCTGAAACGGTATTGTTTAAGAAATACTCAGTGCAATGTAGCCTGGTTAATCTGAGGGGGAATGGATGCTTTTGCAGTTCTCCACATTAATTTTTAAATTTTTTTTCCAGCAAGGGGATAGTTTATATTTTATGAAAATGCTATTCTGCCTTTGGGGTGCTATGAAATAACATGAGTTTAAGCTGATTTAACCTAAGCTGCTCACAGGTTTTATGATAGCTCTCTTGAAGAATAAAACATGTCTGTCCGTCTGTCTGCCTGCCTGCCTAGCTACCTATCTCACAGTCCACTAGAGTTTGTATTTTACCTGAAGCTCATTTCCTTACAAAAATCAATTCAGTCTTTTTTATTACAGTGCAGTATTAAAAATCCATCAGTAATTGTGCAGTTTAAAAAACTCTGCATATATTACAACTAATGTGAACATAAAAGGGAAAAAAACAGAATAAAATAAGATATATAAAATATAATTGCAAGATTAATTCAACATTTAAACATTAAATCTAGAGTATATGGAAACTGGATGTTTCATCATATTTTTGGAAGATAAAAACATTTTAGAAATGGATACCAAACACATAAATTCATTCCTTCTAGTGCCATCTATTTTTAACTTTGCATTCTTTCTTTTTTTCTCTTTTGGAAATGACTTCCAATTGGCATCCACCTGTAGTATTTTGGCCACCTTATTTTAGTTTTGCCTCTTTCGAATTCTTTGATAACCTCATAGGAAATCTACTTGTATGGAAGAGAATGCAATGTGCACTGGGGTGAGAGCTGTTTAAAAATCAGGCATCTGAATTTTGGAAATGTAATGGGCATTATCTGTGGATGATTGGCAGAGGGAAGATGCTGTCTGACTGTATTGCAAAGTTAAAGTAGGAAACAAAAATTAAAATTCCGGTATCTGGCAGTGGACAGTCTTATTAGTCTCTCCCCTTATCCCTTGGAAAGAAAACATTTTAGTTTCGTCATTTTTCACCACAATAGCCTATATAGTGGTCTGTTCTTATGCAGAAGGACTATATATATTTGCATGCTTAAAAGCTGCCATTAGAGGGATTTAAACTAGGGTATTGAATGTTATGGATTAAAAAAATAGCCTTCAGTGCTGCTGACTTTTTCATCTTAAAATGCTTAGAAGGCTAGACCTGTAGGAATCCTAGAGATTCTGTAATGACTAGAATAATACCATAAACTGTGTAGCTTCTTCACGTGAAAAAAATTGTCTACAGGTCACAGAATTGGCTTGCATCATTACACATTTTATGAAATCTGTGTACTGATATTTTCATAAGAAAATATTGGTTCGAGAGAATTAATACAGTGTCTCAGTTTGGCAACTTTAAAATATGTGGACTTCAGTGCCCAGAATCCCCCAGCCAGTATGCTTAATGTTCTAATGAATCCTGCATTAGTGTTGGATCTTTCAGAGATTATGAACCCTAAAGAGAGGGACCATCCACATGACTTATTCTCAAATTCTGGAGGTCTTCAATTTGCTTGCTTCAAGCACTTCCCTTGGGCTGAGAAGACTATTTTAGGCTGCAGCTGTCTCTAAAATGGGATAGAGGAAATGATTAATAACATGCCACCAGATGCATAGATAGAAGAGAAAGTGAAATGTATTGCTTGAATTTGGTGGGTGCTGGCAGAAGCAGAGACTCGGTTTTTAATGCGCAGCTAATCATAGATTTGGCTCTTGGCTTAGGCAGTTAAAAGAGAGAAATCTAGGTTGTGACGAGGCAACTCTATCCTAATTTGGGTTTTGCCCCATTTTATGACTTTTCTCATCATTTGTTAAATGAAATACTGCAGTTGTCACACAGTTGTTAAGTGAATCTGGCTTCCCTATTGACTTTGCTCATCAGAAGGTCGCAAAAGGGGACCACGTGGCCCTGGGATGCTGCCACCGTCATAAATATGAACCAGCTGTCAAGTATCCAAATGTAAGTCACATGACCCTGGGGATGCTGCAATGGTCATAAGTGTGAAAAATGGTCAGGTCACTTTTTTCAGTGCTGTTGTAACTTCAAATGGTCATTAAATGAACTGTTATAAGTCGAGGACTTTCTGTACTGGGGCTCAAATTACCCTAACATCAGCTGGATTCCCACTTAACTGAGCAGTAGGATATTGAGAGAATCACAAGTGACCATATGTAGCATGCTAAGCCAAATGTCAAACAGCCTATATTATAGCTTAGTGCAATGTGTGAATCTGTTGCTGTGACAGGCTACATTGAAGTGACACACAGCCGTTGAAAGCGTGTGTTGCTTCTTCACCTTAGATCAAGTTTCTTAACTGTAGCGACTTTAAACTGTGTGGACCATCTTCCAGAATTGCTTAGGCAGCCGTAGAGTTGAAATCTGCACAGCTTAAAGTTGCTAAGGTTGAGAAATACTACCTTAGATGCGGAAGTGAACACTATGCGATGCAGTTTGAGCAGAGTGATCCTGATTGCAACAATAGGGGAAAAAAATGGAATTTTTCTCCACTTGCTGAGAGCTGAAGTCACAGGAAACCCTTCCTTGCCCATATCTCATTGGATCTCATATCCTTGAAAACATCCAGCTGCAGAGTTTTTGGTAGGCATATTGGCCAGTCACTCAGACCAGCCCCTGCTTCTCATCGCCCTGTGCTAATTTGAATCCTCTAGTAGATCCGAAGGTTAAAATTGTGGTCTGATGTTGATTATGGTTAAATGAAAGTTCCTTTTCCTTATTCCCCAATAGCAAATGGTTACCAAATGCAAGAAATTGGTGGTATATGCCTAGAAATAACATCAGTTCTTACTGGAACCTTGGATACTCTCAGCCAGGAATTTGACCTTGTTTTGAGAAAGCCTGTTCATCAGTTCTTAGCAAGTGGTTCTTGCTTTGCTGTCTTTTGTTTGTCAGATTTTCAGATATTGCTTTCTCAGCCTCCTGTCAACTGCTGGCAAATGACGTATGTTGTACTTGAAAAGGTTCTGCATATTGCCAAAGTGGATACTACCAATGGGCACAATTTGATCTAGCACTAGATTTCCTGCTCGAGCAGTGTGTTGGACTAGAAGATCTCCAAGGTCCCTTCCAACTCTGCTATTCTGTTACATGAGCCCCAATGTGTATAGGGAGAGGCTTAATTCACAGCCTGGTTCAACTGGTCTGTGTTAGTAGGAAAAGGCAGTTCAAGTACATCAGTTGAGTGCAAACCAGGATGAGGAAAACATTGTCCTAAATATAGATTCTCCATGTTTTCACTTTATAAATATAAAGAGGCCGAACAGAATGATGTTTTTACCCTGTTCGAGGAGTAAAATAGAAACCCATAACTTTGTTCAAAATTTATCTCCTTGAAAAAAACAGAATGAATACAGGTAGTCCTTGACTTATGACCAGAATTGAGCCCGAAGTCTCCACTACTAAGCAAGACAGTTAAGTGTTAAGTTAAGTGGGTTTTACTCCATTTTATGACCTTCCTTGCCACAGTTGCTATGTGAATCACTGTAGTTATTAGTAACACAGTTGTTAAGTGGATTTGATGTCCTCATTGGCTTGACTTTTCAGAAGATTGGAAAAGGGGATCACATGACCCAGGACATAAATATGAATCAGTTGCCAAGTGATCTCATTTTGATCATGTGACCATGGGGATGCTGCAAAGGTCGTAAGTGCGAAAAAACATTCACGAGTGACTTTTTTCAGTGCTGCTGTAACTTCCAACAGTTGCTTAATGAGTAGTTGTAAGTCGGAATTACCTTTAGCTTTTTTTCTTGCAGTCAGATCTGGTTTAAGTGAAAAAAAAATGCACAGATGAAGCTCTTAGCTGAAACCAAATTTAAATAAAACAGATCTCTGTCCAGGCACTTGGTTCTTAAAACTTTGCTGTTGCTATCACCACCCGCATGATGGACAAGCAGGTGGCACTTTTTATATTTCCATCAAGGATGTTGCCTGTGCTGTTCCGATAGTCATTAGAGCAGCTCCTTAAACTACAGCTAATTAGACAGCTATGTTTTCGGAGAACTAGTAGAATGTATCTGATAAACAGAAGTATCAAGTTGATGTTAATATTCAATTAGATCAAATCAGGTATCAATATTAATATTAAAATCAGGCATCAACTTGGTATTATAAGAATATAGAATAAATTACTAAATTCCCCTGAAGGATACCTGTATTTATCTCCAGCATAGTTAGGGCTGGTTTGTGGCCCGATGATAGAAGTACAAGCCTATGATTCCACCATATAGGTAGCCCTCAATTTATAATCATTTATTTATTTATTTATTTATTTATTTATTTATTTATTTATTTATTATTTGAACTTCTATACCGCTCTTCTTCCCGAAGGGACCCAGGGCAGTGTACAGCCAATAAAAACATATAAAAACAGACATCAATTTAAAAACACAATTAAAAAGATAAACCAGTCCGTGGCTGAATAATTTAGAAAATCCGAAAAATAAAACCAATTTAAAACAGATTGTAAATTTAAAGATTTTTTTTTAAAAAAATTAAAGTGGGGAGAGATGTGACTAGGCCAAACCATCCTGAATAAAAAGATGGGTTTTTACGGCACGGCGGAAAGCACGGAGGTCCGAGATAGTTCGAATCTCTGAGGGAAGGTCGTTCCAGAGGGTGGGGGCTGCCACAGAGAATGCTCTCCCCCTGGGGGTCGCCAGCTGACACTGTCTGGCTGACGGCACCCTGAGGAGGCCCACTCTGTGGGAGCGGACGGGTCGGTGGGAGGTATTGGCTGGTAGAATGCGGTCCTGTAAGTATCCAGGTCCTAAGCCATGGAGCGCTTTAAAGGTGGTCACCAACACCTTGAAACGCATCCGGAAGCCCACTGGCAGCCAGTGCAGCTCACGCAGGAGGGGGGTCACATGGGCACTACCACTGGCCCCCATAATCCCCCGCGTGGATGCATTCTGTACCAACTGGAGCCTCTGGATGCGTCCCAAAGGGAGCCCCATGTAGAGAGCATTACAGTAGTCCAGGTGGGCTTCCCAAAATCACACATTCACAGTTACAATGGCCCTGAAAAAAGTAACTTTGGAGTCTTTCCACTCACCACCATCATAGCATCCCCATAGTCAGGTGATCAGAATTTGGGCTCTTGGCAACTGGCATGTATTTACGATGGCTGCAACATCCCAGGGTCACATGATCACGATTGCAAGATTCTCAGCTGACTTCCAACAAGCAAAGTCAAAGAGGGGGGGAGCCAGATTTACTTAATGACTGTGTGATTCACTTAACAACTGCATTGATTTGCTTAACATCCATGACCAAAAAGATTGTAAAATCGTGCATGACTTGCTTAGCAGCCGCCTTGCTTAACAAATGGAAATTCTGCTCTCAGTTGTGGTTGTGAGTTGAGGTCTGCCTGTACCGCAATTTGCATTTATTAGGGGAGGAAGCTCACAATAAGGCCCATTCTATATACATATAGTCCTCGACTTACAATAATTTGTTTACTGACCGTTTGAAGTCACAACGGCACTGAAAAAAGGACCAATGACCATTTTCACACATATGACCATTGCGGCATTCCCATGGTCACATGTTCAGAATTCAGACGTTTGGCAACTGACTCGTATTTATGATGTTCGCAGTATCCAGGGGTCATGTGATCCCCCTCTGCAACCTTCTGACAAAGTCAGTGAGGAAGCTGGATTCACTTAACAAATGCCTGATTAACTTAACAGCTGCATTTCACTTAACTGTAGCAAGAAGAGTTGTAAAATGGGGCAAAACTTAACAAATGTCTCATTTAGCAACAGAAATGTTGGACTCAACTGTGGCCATAAGTCAAGGACGATATGTTAAGCAAGCTGTACAGCAAGCAAAGCAAAGTACTAATTGCAGGTAAACAACAGGCTAAGTGGTTTTATAATATACTTCCAATAAGGAAATTCAAACTGGCTAATTCTTTTGCCACATTTAATGAGGCTCAGTTGTTATCTTTATTAACAGGAGGGTGAATGCTTTTGAGTGTGTAGTTAATGACTGTTTGGGCAGACAAGTCTGTGCTAGTGCCAGTGGAATTTTGGAGCTGGAATTTTGCTGCTGGATAAACAGATACTTAGGTTGAACCACTGATAAGAGATTTAGGACCTACTGGATCTTATCAGGATTGTATAAACTGATCTCCTATTGCTGTTTTCTAGCCAGGTCTTAATTGGCCTTTAACTCAAATGTTATGTTCTGTGGCCAGTATGGAAACTTCCTAGCTGATGGAAAACTACAGGTAGCCCTCAACTTAAGACCACAATTGAGCCCAAAATTTCCACTGCCAAGCAAGACAGCTAAGTGAGTTCTCCTCCATTTTACGATCTTTCTTGTCACAGTTGTTAAGGGAATCATAGAACATAGAATAATAGAGTTGGAAGGGACCTCGGAGGTTTTCTGTTCCAAACCCCTGCTTGAGCAGGAGTCTCTATACCATTTCAGTATATTCAGGATTCATTTTACATATCACTTCAGTTGTTCAATTAGTAACATGATTGCTAACTGAATCCGGCTTCCCCATTGACTCTGGTTGTCAGATACGGTAGTCGCAAAAGGGGATCACATGATTCAGAACACTGCAACCAGCATAAATACAAACCAGTTGCAAGCATCCAAATTTTGATCACGTAACCGTAGGGATGCTGCAATGGTTGTAAGCATGATGAACACTTTTTTCAATGATGTAACTTCATGCAGACACTAAACGAATGGCCTTAAGTTGAGGACTACCTGTACTTTTCTAATTTTTTTTGACCATCTCTTTTTCAGTAATTCTTGAAAATTTGAGGAAAGAGTACCATTTTAAAGCACTGTCAGATTGGTAGGTACAGTCTACCTTCCTTTAAATTCTCAGAGACAAGAGAGAGAGAGAGAGAAAGAGAGAGAGAGAGAGAGAGAGAGAGAGAGAGGTATTACATTATCTCACGCCTCCATATGCAGGTTTTCCCATGATTTGCACATTTACATTATATAATTGCTGACTGATATAAAAACAGAAAACATGGGGTTATGGATCTTTGCACAGATTAATCTATGCAAAGATCCATATTCCTAAATTTTCTGTTTTTTTAGCAAGAAGAATTGAAAACCTTGAAGAGTAGAACATTATTTCTTTCTGCTGGAAACACACATGTATTGAGGAATGTTCTGGGATCGAAATGAACCCCCTGTTCTGCCATTTCTGACAGAAACACATGAATCTTGAGTTATTTAGATTTGTTCATACATTTCCCCATGAGTAGACCTCAGAAATGTACCGTATATTCTCTTAACACAATGAGAATTTGTCTATTGATATGTAAAATGTATTTCCCCCTCTTTTTAAGGTCAAGGCAAAAAAACGCTTCATTTTTACTTCAGTTTGATGGAGCTGAACATGGCTCAGAACATCATTTGCATATGAATTAGATAGCGCCTGTTTACTTCATCTAATTCATGCGCAAATGATGTTCTGAGTCACGTTAAGCTCCATCAAATTTCATGATTTTAACAGGAGAGGATGTTCTTTTCTTTAAGACGGATGCTGGTTGAGTTCTTTAGAACAGAGATTTTCAACCTGGGGCAAGTTGCCAGGGGGTTGGCAGACAGGTCAAGAAAAATCTGGAAAAAGTCATATACACGAATTGTTGATTAGTAATTAGATGAATTTGTGGGAATAGAGTCCATTTTGGGGTCTGTAGCTTGAAAATGAATGAAAACCTCTGCTTTAGAAGGTCAGACAGATCTGGAGCCCAAATAAGTAAGCCATTTTGAAATGATGTGGGCAGCAAATAAATTTAATTAACAGATAAAATCATTCTGTCTTTCAAATACATATTTTTCAGTTTCTACCAACTGATCAATGACTAGCAATCCCTGGATCCAGCCGCTGGCTGACCTCTTTGTGGTAAAGGTCAGGCTTCTCACTCATCCCTAGGACTTCAGATTCCATTGCCTTTTTAAAGTGTATAAAGAGGCCAAGAGCAGCTGTGGAGAGCAGCTTGTGATCCATAGGGGATTTCATTATGCATGCATGTGCTTAAGCAACTGCACACAAATCAAAAAGCTGCAGGGTTTGTTGTGCAGTACAAATTGCACTCCCACTGATCTGCTGTCAGCCAGCCATCTTCATGCTTGGCAGAAACATGAAAGCATGAACTTGCAGATTTGCAAATTGTTGGGCTTAACAGAAGGAATTTGGCAAAACAAATGATATCTTGAACAAGGCTTTCTGAGATCAATAGCAAAGTTTTCATCCTATCATTAACAGGTTCTAACTTGTTCTGGGCTTTTATTGACTGTCATCAAAGTGACTTGAAAGTCTAAAATTTAAAATATGGTTTTAAATTTGTTTGTTGCCCATATCACCACAAGGCAACCCTGGACGGCTTACAACCTTAAAATGAATATCAAAATTGCAGTAAAATACAAGTTATAACTAAAGATGGTTATAGATAAAATTCAAAACTTTCTCGATCGTTAACACAGGCTTAGTGGGGAATAGTTGACTATTTAGTTTTGTGATGTATTTTGTACTTCTTTCTGCTTGCGCAATTTCTGTAAATATGTTCTGGAATTAAAAACATGAGTTTAAATTATCAGTTTGTGCAATAGTGTGAGCCCGTGAGGGATGTACTGGTTTGGTGCAGTGATTAAGCCTGCGAGTTCTACATTAGTCTTTCCTTAGGCATGAAAGCTGGCTGGGTGACTTTCGGCCTGTCATTCTCTCTGAGCCCAACCCACCTTCTAGGGTTGTTGTTGGGTGGAATACAGGTAGTCCTCGATTTATGAGCGCAGTCAAGCCCAAAAGTTCCATTGCTGAGTGGAACAGTTGTCGAGTGAGTTTTGCCCCATTTTATTACCTTTCTTGGCACAGTTAAGTGAACCACTGCAGTTGTTGAGTTAGCAATAAAGTTGTCAGCTGGCGACCCCCAGGGGGAGAGCCTTCTCTGTGGCGGCACCAACCCTCTGGAACGATCTCCCCCCCGCAGTACGCATCATCTCTGACCTTTGGACCTTCCGCTGTGCCCTGAAGATCCACCTGTTTCAGCAAGCGGGCATTGAATAGCCGCGCCCTGTCCTCCTATGTACAGTTTTAATTCGATTGGGATATGGTTTTTTCCCGCTTCCCTCTTTTAATCTAATCAGGCTTATTTAATTGTTTTAATATGTTCTTAACTTGTCTTTGTCTTTGTATTTATTCATTTTTAAACTGTCTGTAAGCCGCCCTGAGTCCTTCGGGAGAAGGGTGGGATATAAATAATTTTTTTTATTATTATTATTAATTATAAAAAAAAATAAAAATATTTGGGGGAGAGAAGGAGAAATGTCCCCCAACTTTATTAACAACTGATGCTGAAGTTTGATTCCCTTATTAAGTACACCAAGCTGCATCATGACAATTGTCAATGGTTATCATTGTCGCCGGTACTTGAAAACACTCAGTGTGCAACATGATAGGAATGTGTTAGCATAGGTCAGTGATGGCTAACCATTTAGAAACCGAATGCTCAGACGAGTCACGACTAATGAGCTGCAGCTTGTGACATCATCGCCTGATGCTACTCCTCTCTTTCTGAACATGCACACGGCCCCGTCGTGTCATTGCCTGGTGCCGTTACTCCTTTCTGAGCATGCTCAGTTCTGGGGCAATGCTGGAGCTACTTGGCTCACGTGCCAGCAGAGAGGGCTCCACGTGCCCGCTGCGGCACAGGTGCCCTGGGTTCATCATCACTGGCTTGGGCAGTCCTTAACTTGCAATCATTTGTTTAGAAGCTGATCAAAGTTACAATGGCACAGAAAAAACGTGACTTACAACCGGCCCTCACAATTATGAACATCGCAGCATCTCCATGGTCACGCGATCGGAATTTGGGTCTGTGTTTATGACGGTTGCAGCATCCTGGGATCACATGACCCTCATCTCCACTGCCTTCCCAGCCAGTTTCCAACAAGCAAAGTCAATGGGGAGTGCTGCGTTCGTTTAACGACCACATACTTCATTCAACAGCTGAGGTGATTCGCTTAATAACCATGGCAAAAATGATCATAAAACCGAATGGGTCTCACGGAACAACTAACGCTTTGCTCAGGAATGGATATTCTGGCCCTGGTTGTGATTGTAAGCTATGCACCAGTATTCCAAGTGTTGCTTCTCCTTTGAAAGTTCTCCTCTTATATGTAGGAAAGATGTTCCTTAGTCTCTCTTCTCCCCCACCCCTTCAGCCCCTGCCAGCCTCCATCCATCTGTCCAATAACTGCCAAGGCAGCTGGCAATGAAATAAGTCCTGAACTTGATGGAGTTGCAAGGGAGGGGTGGAAATGAACACACAATAATTTTTCAACAGTGATCTCATCTAAGATCTTACGTAAATTTCCCCACCATTATCATTTGTATGGGTGTCTTATTTCAGTGGCAATAGCAGAGTGGCTCCAAGCCAAGAGGTTAGAAGTTATGGTGTCTTCGTGTGCAGGGGAATCAGATGAGTTTAGGTGGTTAAATGACTAAAACTTGTCCTATTTCCTGCACAAACATGCACCACAATTGAACATTCATCTGTTGCTAGCAAACCTACATCGGTGAAATAACAATAGCACTTAGATTTATATACCATTTCACAGTGCTTTATAGTCTCTCTCTAAATGGTTTAAAATGTCAACATGTTGCCCCCAACAATCTGGGTTCTCGTTTTACAAATCTCGGAAGGATAAAAGGCTAAGTCAACCTTGATAGTTAGGTGGGTGAGTAGCTAGATAGGTAGGTAAGTAGGTAGTCAGGTAGGTGTGTAGGTAGGTGGGTAAGTAGGTAGGTAGGTGGGTAGGTGGGTACGTGGATAGATAGATAGATAGATAGATAGATAGATAGATAGATAGATAGATAGATAGATAGATAGATAGATAGATAGA
>JANHFO010026376.1:0-11745 GCA_032468095.1 Pareas carinatus | reverse complement strand
GCCTACTTGGACGTGATCAGGGTGATTAAGAAGAATTATTTCTCCGCTCTGATCATGTCTGCGGATAACTGCCCCACCGCCCTGTTTGGCGTGGCCTGCTCTCTCCTTCATTTGGAGGGGCGGGACGACCCCTTGCAGGGTTCGACGGAGGAGTTTAGACGCTATTTCTGGGAGAAGATTGCACAGATCCGGGACGGTCTGGACTCCGACTGGGTTAGTCCAGACGGAGTGACGGAGGCCGGTCCTCAGAATATTTGTTGGGATGTGTTTGATGCTGTTGCCCCCGAGGACATGGACAGGATCCTGGGAAGACTTAAGGCAACCACATATTTATTGGACCCATGCCCCTCCTGGTTGGTGCTGGCTTCCCGGGAGGTGACACGAGGCTGGCTCCAGGTTATTGTGAATGCTTCTTTGGAGGAGGTTGTCGTCCCGGCCGCTTAATAGAGTCAGTGGTGAGGCCCCTGCTCAAGAAGCCTTCACTGGACCCAGCTGTTTTAAATAATTATCGTCTCATCTCCAATCTTCCCTTTGTAGCGAAGGTTGTAGAGAGTGTAGTGGCCCGACAGCTTCCCTGGCACCTGGATGAAATTGTCTATCTGGATCCTCTCCAGTCCAGCTTCAGGCCTGGGTTCAGCACGGAGACGGCATTGGTCGTGTTGGTGGATGATTTATGGAGGGCCTGGGATAGGGATTGTTCCTCTATGCTGGTCCTATTAGACCTTTTGATACCATTGACCATGGTATCCTGCTGCGCCGGTTGGGGGAGTTGAGAGTGTGAGGCACCATTTTGCGGTGGTTTTCCTCCTACCTCTCTGACCGGTTGCAGTCAGTGTTGGCAGGATGGCGAAGGTCAACGCTGTGGCATCTCACATGTGGGGTGCCACAGGGGTCGGTCCTCTCGCCTCTCCTGTTCAACATTTACATGAAGTCACTGGGTGAGATCATCCGTGGCTTTGGGATGGAGTACCATCAGTACGCTGATGATACTCAGCTGTACATATCCACCCCAGGCCACTCCAACGATGCCGTCGAGGTGATGTCCCAGTGCCTGGAGGCCGTGCGGATCTGGATGGGGTGTAACAGACTCAGACTCAATCCCTCCAAGACCGAGTAGCTGTGGCTGCCAGTGCCGCGTTATAGCCAGCTTATTCCATCGCTAGCTATTGGGGGTGAGACCCTGGCCCCCACAGAAAGGGTCTGCAACTTGAGGGTCCTCCTGGATGCACAGCTGTCCTTAACTGATCATGTGGCAGCCGTCACCAGGGGGGCTTTTTACCAGGTCCGCCTGGTCCGCCAGTTGCGACCCTTTCTAGATCGCGACGCCATGTGGACAGTCACACAGGCACTTGTTATGACCCGACTGGACTACTGTAACACTCTCTACATGGGGCCCCCCTTGGGTTGCATTCGGAAGCTCCAACTGGTACAGAATGCAGCTGCGTGGGGGGTTATGGGGGCCAGTTGTAGGATTAATTTTATTCTAATTTTATAGTTTTAAATCTGTTATAAATTGGTTTTAATAATTATGGTTTTAAATTTAGCCAGTCCTTTATATATTTTTTAGTAATTTTAGGATTGCATGTGTTGTATGTTTGATATTCATTTTTAATCTGGCTGTACACTACCCTGAGTCCCTTTGGGGAGAAGGGCAGTATAAAAGTATGGAAATAAATAAATAAAATGAGTTCTGCTAGTACTTTGCAGAACTTTCCCAGATTGACTACTGTTCAGTCCTGAATATATGTGTGATCAATTATACATGTATGCATACTGCCACATTGTTTTAGTCTGCTACAATATTCTTTAGCTTAAAAATTGCAACTAAAAAAAAATCTAGCCTACATTTCAGAACAAAGATAGTAGAGCAAAACTGAAATAAGAAGACTGGATAACAAAAAACTTGGCTAAATTTCCTTACATCAAAGATCTCAAATCCAGCAATGTCCAGCACACCGATGAAGTATTGTCTGGGTTGCTTGGTATCCAACTGTTGGTTGATGCGGATGACCATCCACAAGAACATCTTCTCAAAGACAGCTTTTGCCAGAGCACCAACATTATTGTAGACCTAGAAGAACAGACAAATTGGTGACATATAAAACCTAGAACAGGCACTCAGTCTGCTGTATTTAATCTTGAAGCTTTTCCTTTAATTTTAGAAATACTTACCTGTTGGACAGTTTGGCCTTTCGTGACATATTCATTGCCAACCTTGACCCGGGGATAGCACAGAGCTTTCAGAAGATCTGCTGAGTTGAGATTCGTGAGGTAGGCAGCCTTGTCAGCAACTGAGCAAAGTCAAGAAAGAAAGATATGATCAGTATGTATTTGAAACACTGTAATTTCTGACTCTTCTAGAAGACCAAAGCGGATTCTAATTTTGACAAATAGGCCATCCATAATTTTTGTTACCAACTTAAAATGGTTAGCATTTTAACAATTGAACGATTATATTATTTGGGGAGGGGACGCTAAAGCAGATATGTATGACTCCAATCAGCTTTGTATGGAGTGAAAATGACCACGACTTCCAAAGTTTGCAGGAAGTATATCTAGCAAATGGTAAAATAGCAATTTAAAACACACTTTCATTTTTGTATTTGCTTCTAAAATGAAACTTTTAAAAAGCGCCGTGTCTTTGTCTTGTAAGGAAAATACTTATAATAAATTTCAATATCTTAGTCATTCTGTAATTGATACGTTGTACTGCATCCTCCATATCATATTCTGGGTCTTAGCATATCATGTTTGTCATTCTGTAGTCGAATACCTTCCGTGCCATCTGGTTCAGCCTGCTCCTCTCGCTGCTTCTGCTTGAATTTCATATTCCCATAGTGCATAACAGCTCCGGTCAGCTTGTAAATTGCTGTCTTTTCATCAGCAGTGAAGCCCAGGATGTCAATGGCACTCTGGCAATGGAATCTATAGTTAAAATGCTGCTTGATGCACTGGATGAAAGCACAACACTCATCCCTGTTTGGAGTTGGAAAACTTAATACATTCTAGTAATTAGTGACTTTTTGCTCTGTAATGTCTATTCCTGAAATACTGCATCAAGATTTAAGGGAAGAGGACGTAGCAACATCCTACAGGTTTCAATGATTTCTTATATGGCCACATGGTCTCACCAATAATGTTTTTAAGCAGTGATAAACTATGGATGTACCATTAGAAAAAGGGAACACTATGAAAGGGGGGGATATCAAAACTTTTCGTAGTAGTGGCAGCTATAATTTTTGTTTAAAAGACAGATGGAAAAGAGGAATTTCTTTCCACTATTACTGTTCCTTGAAGCACTCTGATTGAAACATCTCTAGGAGTTTCTTTCTACTGGGCCATTTAAAAACATTTTTACCCACAACATAAGGGTATACCAAAAGTGGAAATGTAATCAAGTTAATATTTCATGGTCTCAATTCTGCAAATTACTTACATCGGTTGCCATCAACTCTTCTTGATCATCAATGCTGGGAACAGAGATCTCACCCTGGCTGACAAAATGGAAATCATATGGGTTTGTAGTAATCAGAAGCATCTCTGCATAAAAAAAAACACAAATATGATTTTATTTTCAAGCATCAGCACATTTTTAATATTTAATAGTTGAAATAGTCCTTCAGTTGGATGATTCTGCCTTACCGATCAGTTCTGGCCTCTTGTTGGACATGATCTGATAAAAGATATGGTAGCTCCTTTCAGCCTTGAGCTGGAAGGTAACTCTGGACTTCTCCAGCAGATCTGACAAAGCAATGAAGTTCAATTAGTTAAGGAAGGAAGAAACTGTCAAATAAACACACAAAGGAATATCCCTTACATGTCTCAATGTCTGCAGAAGCCAGTTTGCCCGTGGTACCAAAATGGATTCTGATGAATTTGCCCTTTAAAGAAGAAAAGGCATAATATTAAAAATTTTGAGGGTTCATAATTTTCATCTGCTTTAGAGATTAACTTCCAAACAGAGACAGTGTTCAATTTTTCACAAATGAAAGTACTTGGTCCTAATTTGCACAGGACTTACAAAGCGTGAAGAGTTGTCATTCCTCACAGTCTTGGCATTTCCAAAAGCCTCCAGCAAGGGGTTGGCACTGATGATTTGATCTTCAAGGGTGCCCTTCATTGAAAATATCATGATTAAATTCAATCATCAAAAATTTCTAGGTATTCACTTTTCATCTTTTACAAAAAAACCTTCACACCTGTATTTTGCCTTGTTGGGCTGGTTCTTCCTTTTTCTTGTCAGGAGCAACTGCAATGGTTGCAAAGTACTGGATGACACGTTTCGTGTTCACAGTTTTTCCAGCACCAGATTCTCCGCTGTTGATTCAAAGAAACTTCCATTAATGGGTTAGAAATCACATCATTGCGATTCCAACTCCAGGTCACTAAGAAATAGGGAAGGGGGATAGCCTCATTTGCCCTCAGGCCTGGAAAATCAGAAAGGCATTCTAAGGCTGACTGAACTATAGGAAATTTCAGCTTTCATTACACGTAATCTGCCTACCAACAAAATTTATATTAACACTGGCTCTGCAAGACATAGGAAAAATTTTAAGTTTAAGCCTGCCTGATATGGAGATGAGTTTATTCTCCTCTGTAACTCTCTCATCTGCCCCATCCATCCTGTAGTTTCATTGTTGGTTTTTTTCCCAAATCTGATTGCATCATAAAGTGTGGAGGCTGATTGGAGGAATCTCAATTTCAAATCTTATAGTAGAATGGAGATGAGGATTCAGTTCATTGTTCATGCATGCGTGTGTGTGTAAAAGAGTATATAACAGTGCCTGCAAACTTCTGTTGTTCTACCCACTCCTGGCCTTCTAGCCAAAATAATTTCCCCATCCTTGTTGTCTGGTATACCAGTTTAACTACATTTATCTTCACTGCAGTTTAGCCAAGACTCATTGAAGCTGCCAATTGTTGACGAACCATTATTGTTACGGCATTCAAACTGACCGATGATACACAGGAGCCCTGCAGTTTGTTTTGGACTAATTGTCCTAATTTTATTTCAAATAAGCCAACAGAACAAAAGTGGACCAGTTAAGAAGGAATACTTACGTGATCAAAATGGATTGATTCTCGCGATCTGAAAAGATTTTTTTAAAAAGTTACTTGTATCCTTTTACAATTATATGGATAAATTGCAAAAAAAACAAAACCCACCCCTACATCATTTTAAATATAAATGAGCATAAGAACAACTTTTAAATTTTTGAAGTCCCTTATCCCAAAATATTTGTGTATTTGTGTGTGTGTGTATGTGTGTGGTTTGTGTGTGTGTGTGTGTATATATACATATTTATATATCTATTTCATGTTATTTATATATGTGTCTATGTCTATGTATGTGTGTATGAACATATATACATACATACATACACATATACACACACGCGCGTGTGTGTGCCTATGCATGATAAATCCTAAATAAGTAGTTTATTTGTCTTCCACCAGTGATCATTTCTATTCGTAGAACAATATAATTGATTTAAGATGGCTTGACCACTAAAACTAATTCGGTAAACCAAGGAATGTCTTGGTTTATTTTTCCTAATTAAAAAATTTGGAAAGCTATGCAAAGGGGATAAGAACCCAGTCTTCATCAGGATAACTGATTTGGTGTGGTAGGAGAAGTCAACAGAAGAAACACCATCTTTGAAAAAAGGGCATATCAGGCTGTGGTCGTGGAAGAAAACAAACAAACAAACCCTCAAAACTTACTTCAGTGAATCTGTATGACTCAGATTCACTTACACCAGTGAACTTGGTGACTTCTCCATTTCCTTTCCAAGACTCAGAGCAGACCTATTCTTAAATCACATTCTAATTACATTCAATCACTAGTCTTGAAGGGAATTTTTAAAAATCCCAGATGAACAAAATACTTGCCATTCAATGTATGGCCTGCATTTATGCTTTTGTATAAAGATGTACAGGTGCATCACGTAACATTTTCGTAGTCAATGTTCCAGGTTGTATTTAGATGTCTTATAAACAACACTCTGTTGCTTGGAATATGGCAATAGGAGGTTTTATTGCTTATAGATAATTGTTAACTTATGACCAGTTGCTTCGCGACCATTCAAAGTTACAATAGACCCCTCCAAAGTTACTTGCAACCCAGTTTCAAACTTCTGACAGTTGGCTATCCATCCTGTGGTCATCTAACTGTATTTCAGAAGCTTAGCAACCAGCCCTCGTTTATTCCAGCGTCCCACAATCATGTATTCTCAACTTACAACATTTTTACTGAAAATAGCATCTATTCCCAATATTCAGCAAAGATGCCCCATAGCAAGCAGTAGATTTGCTTAACAATCATGGCATTCACTTAATGATCAAGGTGTTTGTTTAATGAGTCCGCATTTGTTTAACAACTGCTGCAAGAATGGTAATAAAAGCAGGTCTGGTCACATAGGACCCATTTTATGACCATCATGACTTGCAACCATAATAGGCATTATAGTTGATTTGGTTGCTCTTTTTGCTATTTGTTTTTTGTCTGTGGTATTTATTTTTTCATCTATTTGTGGAATTTTTCATCATTGATCATTTTAGATGTACATCTTAAGGTTTTGAAAAGAATTCCAGAAGACATCTTGTTTTCCCTATCTTATTTTTTTCCCCAGAAACATTCATCTACTCACCAGTTAACATGAATTGATACGCATTGTCAGAGATGGAGAAGATGTGAGGAGGGGCCTCTTGTCGCTTTTTCCCCCTGTATGCATTAACCACCTCTGGGTTGTACACTGGCAACCACTTGTATGGATTGACAGTGACACAGAAGAGACCTGAGTAGGTCTGCAAAAGTAAAACATAAATACCAGCATTTATTTGCTTGTTATTCCTTAAACCCTAAAGAAATTAATCATATATAAAATAGTTATATGGAAGGGGAGGAAGAGTGAAAAAGGGAAATAAATAAATAAATAAATAATAAAAATGATAGCTATTTTCTGTGTAGTGTGAAAGTATCATATGTTCCATACTTTCTAAAAGCTTATTTTAAAAATTATGTGCACAGCACATTCTGTTGTGCAGAAATTGCTATATCGGTCTATTGAATCCATGTACAGAGGCCTAGCCCTTACTCCCACATCATTTATGTGCATAAGATAGCCCACCTTTTATCTGTATAAATGTTAATCTTGTGTAGAAATATGTGATCACCAGAGTGATATTATAGATTATTCAAATTTGTAATCTGAATGGTACTTCAGCAGGTTTTTTTCCTATCAAACCTGAACACTGTACTTTATGCCCTTTGTTTTGATCATTATTCTAAGTGTTCATTTCTAGACACCATATAAAAATGTGAAGTAATTAATTGACTCTATTATCCTTAAAATCTCAATTGAGTATTTGATCAGATTTTACATGATCCTTACTGATTTTAAGAGATTACACATGTGTTATTCGAATCCAGAATTGCACTAGCCGAAAGCAGCAAACAGAAACCATGGCTGCACTCACGTAGATCATCCAGGCTGCATAACGCTCTTTGAGGTTATACAGGACAGCAGGTTCGTTGAGGTGGGTCATCATGGCCATGTCCTCAATTTTGTCATATTTAGGAGGGTTCATAGGAAAGACTTGGTCATCCTTAACAGTCACATTCTAGGGAAGAAAATAAGTCAATAAGTTATCATCATCTACCATATTTCTCCAAAAATAAGATTGGGTCTTATATTATATTTTGATCCAAAAGACACATTAGGGCTTATTTTCAGGGAAATACGGTACTAAATACATCTTCTGCCTGATGGGGCTTATTTGGAGTGGGTAGGGCTTATGAAAAATCAAGCTAGGGCTTGTTTTCTGGTTAGGTCTTATTTTGGGGGGAACAGGGTAATAAAGGCTAACTTTTGACAATAGGTTTCTTGTCCTTTACTCACTTCTCCTTTTTCAGTCTTGGCTATGACTTTCCCTCCTTCTCTGCTTTGTACAACAGCTTTCACATAGGATTCCTTAGGATTCACCACATAAACAGAAGTCTTGGCATCAAAGGGCTTATTCTGAGATTCGATTCTCTCCTTTTCTGACTTCCGGAGAAAAGAGGCAGCTGGCCCAAAAACTGCCATTTCAGCGTCTGACGACATGGCTGCAGTTTACAGGGCACACTGCAGCAGAGAAAACTACATGGAGGAAAAATGATCTATCAGGTTATAGGTACAATACAAGCTTTTCTAAAAGGCTAAATTATTGGGGATTTTTTTGTTTGTTTTGCAACCATTCGTCTTGTGAACTTAGCCACTGCTTATAAGACCCTTCTAGATTGCCCTCCTTGGATGGAAACAATATCCCCTGCTAGAAGGAATCTGTTTTCTTTTCTGGAAGAAGAGAAATTGACCAAGAAGCATAAGGCACCATTTTGGTTCATTCGGTTAGAAACTTGTAGACATTAATAAATCAGCATGTCGTCTGAGTTCTTCCACTGCCATTATCATTATCATCAACTTTTTACTCAAGGTGTCCAAAAGAAAAAGTTAAAAGTATAAACTATGGATGAATAGACAAAAGGGCGGGTGCAGGACCTCAGACGAGATATAGAGTGGGGAGGGGGAGGGGCAGAGGGATTGGAGGGTGCAGAGGGGAAAGAGAGGGGGAGAACTGAACACCTATTCTCTGAAAGAAAAATAATTTAGCAACTAGCAGAACAGCATACTATTTCTTTTCTGTAGTCTGTAGTCAATTACTTTCATTAAGTATAGGTAAGCAGGGGCTCTGCCGAGAACTACATATTTTATTAAAAATAAAGGAGTGACGCAGAAAAGGAAGTAGAGTATATATGGGGATGAAAAACTGTGATTTATGTACACAGAACAACTATGAAATATCCTCATTAAAATATTTAATTACTTTTTTGTAATGTATTTTATGATAACTATTTATTCCAATAGGTGATGAATGTTCTACTGAAGGAACTGTGAATTTAATCAGCAACAGAAACTACGTCTATCTCCTGCCTCCAGAGTATGTTTTTTTTTTGAAGTAGGCATGCATGATTGTTATTATTTTTTACTCTACTGTTTTGAAAAAGAAGAGTTCATGAGAATGTTTATATCTACGAAGTTAAGTACTGTCCTGCTTATCCTTGGCATTAGAAATATTCCGGACTCTTGTCAGAAATTTGAAAGTGAAAGTACAGAAGCCTCCTTTCTGATGCCCCCTGCTGTGTCTGAAAGTAGAGCATCTTCCAAAAGATTGTAACCAGGAAACCATGATCTTCATGGACAGCAAAATGAGACATCTTCATTAGGGGTCACAGTGATCCAGCACAAAATTTGTGCCTTGCTGTCACGTTCTGAAATAAAATTCAGTGTTCCATCCCTTTTAAAGTATTGTAGTATTACATTTTAATTTAAAAAATGAATTTCTGAATGGATTTTGATATCTATTTATATTTAATGCTTGCATTTTTTTTACTTTTAAAAACTTTTGCTTACATTTTTTTAAGGCTAAAATCTGAAATTCTAGTGTCGCCTTCTATTAGTGCATATTTAATACCTTTATTTAATGAATAAATAAAATCTCCATTTCAAAAAAAATATTTGTTTATATTTACTATGTGTTAGGTGTTACACATTGATTACATTTTCAAATGCAGTTTTATCTACATTATGGGGATCATAATCTTATCTATATTACGAGAATTATAATACTGTCTGTATTATGGGAACTAGTATTCTTATGCCTTACCTCACCTTCTGCAAGAAATTACATGCAGCCTTGAGGCTAGCCAGAACTATCCATTTTAAAAAAAAGATGATGATGACGATGATTCTCTTTGTAATCCAAGATTTCCAAAGTTCCAAGAATTTGTTGATATAAAGTATGGAAATGTACAGACATATTCAAGAACAGGTTTGAATGTCCCCAGAGAGGTTAGTTCCAGAGGTGACAAGATGTCCAGAGATCTCTAGAAACACAGGCCTACCTGTGATCCTTCCCGTCAACTCTGAGTTTATTCTTCACATGACTTACCTTGAAGCTGCAGGCAAAGCTCAGGCAGATCAAAGATAAGGCAGGTCCCAGAAACTCTTTTATAATATCCGCTCAGCCCTAGCACCTCCTCTGCCACAGGTCAAATATTTCTGGCCAAGTATTGTTTTGGCAAAGTTGACTGCAAACATAATTCTTACTCATATTATCCCTGGATATATTTAGAGTTGAGCCACTGCATTCCTGCAAGTGCCTGTATCATTTCTAAATATATTGGATGGAAGTCATTAACTTCAATAAAAGTACCTTTTCAATAAAAGTGCCTTAACATAAAACTGCTAACGATCTCCACCACCCTACTGAAAATCAGTTATAAAAAGTGATTTAAACGACTTTTATAACAATTTAAACAGCTTCAGTAACATTTAAGTGCCTTTTTCCTGAAACCATTTTCATTGATACCTTTGGAAAAGGGAAATATGATAACTGACTTCTGTGCTCCTGCCAGATGAACATTGATACTATAATTGCCAAATATTTTTATTCCAACCTGATTGTGATATGCCCAAAACCTACTGTGTCATAAATCATTTTTGTTGGAATAGGAAAACCTGTCTACTATTTTCAGACAACGTCCGATAAAGTCATGATGACGAGTAAGGAATAGGAGACTTGGGACTCTTGGCATGCCTTCTATGATTACCAAGACAGTATTTGCACACCCTTTGGACCATGCTTAGAATTTGAGTTATAAGGAGCATATGTTCTGTAAGAGCGTGCAAGAGAAGAGGCTGGGAAGAGATACTTGTGCCTTGCAATAGCAAGCCAAAGGTTATTGAGAAAGAGATATGATGACGATGGAAAAATAAAAGAGTATAAGAAGTCAACGTGGTTTGCCAAGTCCTGAGTGGCAAATTCAAACTTCACTTTCTTAGGCACAATTTTTGGAAAGCTCCACATGAAGCTAATTTGTTTCATCTTCTCCTTCCAGGATTTATTCCACTCCTTTCCCATGTTATCCCCCATTGCTTGTTCACTCTCCCTCAGTGTTGTGATGTTGATGTAGAAATGCGGACTGCTTGCAATATTCCTTCCTTTTCATTTCTTTATGTGATGGAATGTAGTAAGGAGGAGAGTCCCAGGAGGGAGGTGCACATTCCAGAGGAGTAAAAAACAACTCAGTCCAAATGTTTTATGTTAGAGAAAGAGGATGAAGGCAGACCCTTCCGAATAGTTCCTGGAGTATATGGTAGATGTAGATAGCAGAGTGCTCAGTTTGGCAAGATTTTATCTACATGTGTGAAGTAATAAAACAACCCCACTTGGGAAAAATCTTCATGTGTTGTTTTTGGTTTGGGGCCTAGATTGTGTAGTGAGTGAAGTGCTGTCTCCATTGTTTCTCTAAGAGGTGTGTCAGCCATTGTATAGGTAGGTAATGCAAGAATTTCATCTTCCTCTTAATTGATCCTTAGCACAATCAAGTATAAATTGATATATTATTTAGCACTGATCTGCTTCACAAGGAGAAAAAATGATTGGTTAGAGCTTTAGAGGACTTTTCCATTTCCTGCTTAATCAGTAATTGTTAATTCCTCAGAGACTAAAAACTCAAAATTTTGTCAACATTCTGAAGAAATTTACCTATCTTATAGTTTGTAACAGATGAGAGATAAAGATAGAATATATATGCATATGTATGTATGTAAGTATGTGTGTATGTATATATGGAGAGAGAGAGAGAGAGAGAGAGAGAGAGAGAGAGAGAGAGAGAGAGAGAGAGAGAGAGAGAGAGAGAGA
>JANHFO010026341.1:0-11748 GCA_032468095.1 Pareas carinatus | reverse complement strand
TTTCTTTGTCACTGTAATACAGTTCTGGCACCTTTTTTGCCTTAAATACAATAAATTAAATTTATGTTAAGAACTAAATATATAATTTTTTGCAATAAAAGATTAACAAGATGTGAGTTCCAGGACCTTTTTGCTTACAAAAAAAAAGCACTGGTTGAAGTTCTGATCTTAGCAGTGCAGTTCTAACATGTCTAGCTAGAAATAATAAAGTTCAGTGTAGAACTGCATTTTTAATATGATTTAGTGTTGATAGGTAACCGTAAAGGGTCATAGTCAAATGGTTTACAAGAATAAATTCTGTGCATCTCCAAATTGGCTATGTGGTTTACTGCTATTGGTTTAGATCTATTTTTAAACAGATTCCTCTGGAGGATTCTACTAATCCTGGATGACACAGGTCAAGAGATGCTATGACAGTAAATTTTGTGCATGAGTAGGGTCAGACTGAATAACCCTTAAGGTATCTTCAGCCTTGTTCTGGTGCCAGCTTCCTGTCTATTAGGCATGAAGAATGTAAGTTGACAAGTGTTCCATAAATCCTCAGCACTTGCTCTTATTTAAATAAGAGATTATAACGTCTCTGCTTCTTTTCAAAGCTATTCAAATATAAACAGACGGAATTCTGGTGCACACATTTTCCAAAAGAATAAAGACATTTTTCCTTGTCTCTGGAAGAAACGGCTCAGCGTTCCATTTTGAGGTCTGTTTGTTTGCAAGGTATTTTTTTCCAAGTGAGGCTTGTAACACTTGATCATTTGGAAAATGCAGTCCATGCAGCTATAAAAAGAGAAAGATCAAAGCTTCGGTGGGTTTTCATTCTTAAACGCTGAATTCTCAGAATGCTTCTTGAATGGAATAGCAAAGCTATTCTCAACTTCGGTGTATTGTAAGAAGAGCAAACCATACCAGCCATGCAGAAATGAAGACCAATTCTCTCACTCAGTGATCAGTTGGTGGAGTATATAGCAACTGAAAATTCCAAGGTGGATGAGGAACGGAAAAAAATTTATGAAAGTTCTAGAAAAGGGCAAGATTCACCTGAAAGGAGGATGGGTCCCCGGGTATGCTGTCTTGAGATCCTGAAGAACAAGCTGGGCGTAATTTAATAAAGACAGAAATTCACTCCCCCTTTGAAGTTTTTAGCCTGGATGGTCTTTCCATTAGCCTTCTCCCAGCTGGACTTCAGCACAGATATAATGGCACATGGCAGTGATGGCTAATCTTTTAGACACCAAGTGCCTGAACAAGTCACGACTAATGAGTGCCTGGTGTCGCTACTCCCTTCTGAGCATGCTCAGCTCTGGGGTGATGCTGGGGCGACTTGGCTCGTGTGCCGATAGAGGGCTGTGGGGAGACCCATCACTGGTATATAGAAAAGACCTTAGGAGACGGAGAGGAGAAGAAGAGATGCTGCCTAGGAATGATCAGATAAGAGAGGGTATCGCCTGAAGCTTCGTGCAGGTAGTCCTTGACTTATAATGACAACGGGGAATTCCTTGGCTTAGCAAGGTAGTTGTTAAGTGAGCCGAACTCGATTTTACAACCTTATTGCCACAAGTGTACAGTGAATCACTTTGCAGTTGTTAAGAAAACCATGTGAATCTGGCTTCCCTCATGGGTTTTTGCAAATGGTGATCATATGACCCTGGAATGCTGGTTACCGAGTCTGATCCTGCAGATGCCGCGACAGTCACAAGTGCCACCGTAACTTTGACTCCTCGTAACGGGGGAAAGAAGACCACTCACAAGGCCGTGATTTCTAAGGCTGCAAAAAGACAGCCGGAGATTTGTACTCTCAGACTTGCAAGATTGATATATATGTCAATATAGCCTTACAATAAAGTAGAATTCAGCTCCTCTGGTGGCTCTGCTTCCTGCCTGATCTAAGAGGGAAAGCTGACAATAGCAGCGAAAAAGCTAAACACTTTCTCCTCCAAAAGAGAATACCACAATACATGTAGTCCTCAACTTACGATGACAATTGAGCCCAAAATTTATGTTGCTAAGTGAAACATTTTGTTAAGTGAGTTTTGTCCCATTTTATGACCCTATTTTTCACTGTTGTAAAGTAAATCATTGCTGTTGGCTTTTTTGTTTTTTGTTTTGGCATAAAATGTTTTGTTTTTTTCAAAAACAACACAAACACAAAAAATAAAACACAACATGCTTCAATAAATCAGTAAAAAACAGTCACCTCGAACTACATTTTAAACTATATCTGTCAGCAATCTCTAACGCATTTACTAATACAATTCCACACCTACTCCTGCCATCTTTTGTCTGGCCAGTTATAAAAGTAACTCGGTGTCTTGAAGTGTACAGTGTCTTCTTTATCTTTCAACAATAATGTTAACCTATCCATTTCTGTATGTTCTAAAATTTTATACTTATTTCTTCATCCTGTATCTATTTATTTATTTAGTGAAGCATATATGAGGAAAAAAAATAACAAAAACAAGTATAAGTAAAAACGTACTGTTAGATCTGGAACTCACCAGAATTGCTAGAGCCGATGACAGCAGTTTCCCAGGCTTGTGTGGACCATCTTAAGAAGAAGAAAGACAGTCCTTTTCTGATTGGTTACGGCGCATCTAAGCACGCCAAGTATAAAAGCAAGCAGCCCGGGGCTGGAGTTCTATTCTTGTTAGTTGCCGTTTGTATAAATAATCCTAGTGCTGAACTCACATACCTCCAGCCTTGTCTGTCCTGCAATCCAACACCCTGGCGACGAAGGTGGGATAGTCCCAGTGAAGAACAGACAATCAAAAAAGGGAAAGGTGCCTAAATCAGTCGGATTTAGCTACAATTGCTGCACGGAGCGAAAAGAATGTCAAACATTCAAACTCCCACGCAATTCGAACCAACCAAGGAACGATGGGAGAATTACCTTTCTCGCTACATAGATGCCCACGATGTGAACGATTTCCCCGAATACGGAAAAAGGGGCTATTCCTAACAAATTGTGGCCGCAAAGTTTTTGAAATGTCCACAAATTTAGCGGAGCTCGAAACACTGGACAGAATTTCCTGGAAGGACCTAATAGAGAAGTTAACTGCTCATTACGCTCCAACTCCCTTGATGTGGGTTAAGCACCTGGAGTTTCAGCATAGGCTGCAAAAGCCAGGCAAGTCTTTTAGCCAATATCTGGCTGCGTTAAGGAGGGCTTCAACTCACTGCAAATTTCTTAATCTCAATGAGGCGTTGCTTGGCCAAATTGTTTTTGGGATTGGGGACATTAAACTGCAACGCAGACTGTTGGCAAATAAACAACTACCGCTTCAAGTTGCAGTGGACGAAACTCTAGCCACCGAATCATCTGCGTCGCGTGCAGACTCGCTGCAATGAATGGCGGGTAGACCATCAGCTGGGAAAATGACAACAGAGATTCACCAGGCGGGCACGAGTGAACAGCCCGACGCCTCATCCAAAGACGAGGAAGACAAGATTCACCAGGTGGCTAAGAAACCCGAGCAAAATAAAAACTGGCAGCTGCAGGGGATTCCACCGGAGGGCGAATTGTAGATTCAAAGATGTGGATTGCCGCTGCTGCGGGAAGCAAGGCCATCTGGCGCAAGTCTGCAGGGCGCCGCTGCCAACAACCATCCCCCCACCCCAACCATCAAACAAAAAAGCCTTCACTTGCAAAGCCAAACAAGGAAAGAAACCATCCTGGAGATCAAAGCCTACACAGGAAGGCACAGACACTTTTCTGATTCAAAAGATCGAGAAAAAGAGCACTCACAACAATAAGCTACACGCCAATGTGACCATCAATGGGCCTGCCTGCAGAATGGAAGTTGACTCAGGTTCAACGATCACAATGATCTCCTGGTATCGCCTGAAGCAATTCTGTCCAGCGATTAAGAAGTCTACGTTCAAGCCACAGTCACTTCTCCTAATTGACTACCAAGGAAATTCGATCTCTGTCCTTGACATGCTGTCAGTTCAGGTCACCTACAAGAAATTCAATGGCCGTTTGGCCCTAACTGTGGTGAGAGGCAACGTCCCTACCTTACTGAGTAAGTACCAGGGCACCCCAATCTCCCTTAATTTGGACCCATTAGTAGCTCCAATTAGGCTCAAAGCGAGGAGGGTTCCCTTTGCCCTGCGGCCTAAAATTGATGAGGAATTAGATAAACTGATCAGGCAAGGTGTGTTAGTCCCTACTGATCATTCTAAATGGGAGACCCCTATAGCTACGCCCATTAAAGGACACGGTTCAGTGAGGATTTGTGCAGATTACAAATGCACACTGAACAAGGGGCTCCAACAGAGTACTTACCCCATTCCTGTGGTACAGCACTTACTACACTTCTTAGGGCCTGGGACCGTCTTTGCAAAGCTCGATCTTGCACAAGCTTACCAGCAGCTGCCAGTGGACGACACCGCAGCTGAGATCCGTGCCAAGTATAAAATCAAGCAACCCGAGGTTTGCCCAGGGCTGGAGTGCTGTTCTTGTTAGTTGCCGTTGTATAAATAAACCTATTGCTGAACTCACATGCCTCCAGCCTTGTCTGTCCTGCAATCCAACACATACTATATAAACATATGAGTATAAATAAATGGGGAGAGTAGGACAAGGACAGTAGGCACGCTAGTGCACTTATGCATGCCCCCTTACTGACCTCTTGGAATGGAGTGAGGTCCACGGTAGACAGTTTAAGGTTAGTTTTGAGGGTTTGAGGATGTAACAACAGTGTCAGGTAGTGAGTTCCAGACATTGACCACTGCCATCGAGTCTGGAGCGGTTCACTTTGAGTTTGTATCTGTTGTTAGCCTGTGTATTATTGTGGTTGAGACTGAAGTATTTGTTCATAGGTAGAACCTTGTAACAGACAATTTTGTGTACTAAGCTTAGGTCAGACTGTAGGCGGCGTAGCTCCAGGCTTTCTAGGTCCAGGATTTTAAGCCTGGTGGCATCAGGCATTCTATTGTGGGTTGAGGAATGGAGGACTCTTCTCGTAATATACATAGCCTGAAACTCTCAAGATGGAGTGGTTCTGCTCTTTGGTCATGGATGGGGTTGAACCTGCCCCAAGTGGGCCCAATGCATAATCTGGGAATTCTCCTGGAGCTACAACACCTGCTCAAGGAGGATGTGCCTGGAGGCCCTTCGTGAAACTGTGGGTTGTGTGTCAGTGATGTCCTTTTCTGGATGGGTTGATTCAAACGGCCATTTTTTAGCAGTTACGTTGACCCACTGCACCAATTGCTCCCAGTTCCCAGCGTCAAGGGGCTTCATCTAATGAGGCCAAGAAGATGGACCTTCTCTTGGTAGCTCCCTCCCTGTGGAACCATATTCACAGGGAGTTAAGATGGGCTCCCACCTGGATACCCTTTCCAAAGACTCTGAAGACACGGTTTTGCAAATGGACCTCAGACTGATGCGGAGTCCGTCTCGTGGCTTCTTTGACTGTTGTCACCAGGGTGTGTGTGTGTGTGTGTGGATTCATTGAGTTTTGCATTTGGGGTTTTATTTATGAAACCCTCCCAGAGGCACCATGAGCTGGTAGTGCAGCCATATAAATGCTCTTAATAAATAAATATACATTGAATGTGTTTTTAACACCACCATATATTGCAGGCCACCACATAATAGAAGCCACCACATATTACATGACCTTTGGTTTCCTGGAAATAACTGCAGTTTTTTTTTCTTTCCAAATTCCATCTTTTGGTTGACAACAACAACGAATCATAGGGTTGGAAAGGCAGGAATCCTCACATCATAATTGACAAGCGCTTGTCCAACCTTTTCTTGAAACCCTGCAGTAGTAGAGCATCTATAACTCCAGGAGACAAGCTGGCTCAGTACTGGATTGAACTCACAGTCAGAAATATCCTCTTTTTGACCTGCGATCTCTCTATGTAAGGCTTCCATACACTGATTCTGTCTTTAGGAGCTGTAGGGAATAAATCCGTATCTTCTGACCTTTGGCAGCTCTTTACGTGTTGGAAGGCTCCCTTCGCCTTCTGTTCTTGGGGCAAAACATGCCCATTCCCTTGTAGAATTCATTATCTCTGTCACAAGACAGGATGCATTTCTCCCCTGTGGGTAGAATCGTGGACATTTTCACAAACTGGGATTTATGCAAATTGCTTTCAAGGGCTACCACAACTAAAACAGGATTGGCAGGATGTATGCAATGAGGAAAATCTCCTCAAGGATTCAATTCAGGATCTCACTTGTTCTTTGCAATAAGGGTTTGGCTTGTCCTGTGACTTTGACAAACATTCAAATATAGTTCCTGGATCTTGGTAAATAATTTCATGCTCTGAAAATCTCCAGCATTCATATATTTATTCAACATTTAGCATGGCTTCTTTGTTTAAAAATCTCACGAACACAAGAAAATTATTCCTTGCTTTTAGTTTATCACATATTAAGGCTATATATGAAAATGCCACACAGGTCAACTTTCAATGAATCTTTGCTACAAGAAACTTCCCAGAGTGAGATCTTTTTTATTTATTCCATTTATGTCTCATTTTGATTTTGTATAACTCAAGATGGCAAATTTTCTCCTCTTATTCTCTCTACAACAAACTAGAGAGGAGATCAGAGAAAGAAGAACTGATCCAGTCACTCACTACCAGTCCCATCAGATAGACTAGATAGGGTCTCCTGCTCAAGCAGGTGGTCAGACTAGAAGATCTCTGAGGTTCCTTCCAACTCTATGTTCCATGACATGAATTGGACCTGAATACTGCATTTGATCGTGCAAGATGGCATTTGTCAATCTGAAAAACCTGTGGGAATAATGCTAGGAGGAGGAGGAGGAGGAGGAGGAGGAGGAGGAGGAGGAGGAGGAGGAGGAGGAGGAGGAGGAGGAGGAGGATTCAAATGCAAAACCCTTTCTGCTCAGTGGCTTTTTGTAAAGGGGCTGTTTTTGGCATTCATTCGTTCATTCATTCATTCACTTATTTATTTTGGAATGAAAAAACACACTCTGCCCAAGAGTACTTTGCAAAGGGGACTTTGGCCACACATCAGCTGAGGAGCTTCTTTACTCTCTTTTTTTTACAGTGTGAAGCCAACCACAACCTGGTTCAACTGCTAGGCTGGGTGTGCCTCATCAGCAGTGAGAGCTCAGGCAGTGAAGGCCAGCTGGGACAGTGAGTTCATGAGGGCAGGGGTGGTCTTGGCATTCAGGGTGGCAAGGGTGGCTGCAGCTGGGACTGGGCTGAGGTTGGCGTGGCTTCCCAGCGTGTGGCCAACAGCCCAAAAGGTAGAGTGCAGGACAACCAAAGGCAGAGATGGGGATGAGACAGGCAGTTGGAGCTAGAACAACTCTGGGAATAGGTCAAAGCAGATACCTTTCAGTTGAACACCTATATTACAGGAATCTGACAAGATGGATTATATATTCCCTTGAGAATCATCAGATAAGACTTTATATAGTCTGGTCTGTGATGTTTCCTCCCCCTGGAGGGATTCCATACTGGCACACCTCTTAACTTCCCCATCACAGATTGTCAAATCTTTTTCATGAAAACCTCTAGGCAAAGGAGCACCCACAACTCCAGGAGGCAAGCTGTTTCAGCTGGCATGGCTTCCCAGAGTGTAGCCAACAGCGGAAAAGGCAGAGTGCAGGGCAGCCAAAGGCAGCACTCACAACTCCAGGAGGCAAGTTGTTTCACTGATTATTTGTTCTCACAGTCAGGAAGGTTCTCCTTAGATCCAGGTTCTATGTCTTTTTAATTAGTTTCCGCTCACTGTTTCTTGCCCTGCCCCCAGGACAAGAAGAATAAATTGAACCCCTCTTCTCTGTGACAGCCCCCCCCCCCAAGTATTGGAAGACAGCTATCGTGTCACCCTCCTAAGGCTTATCTTTGTTAGACTAGACATGACTACTTTCTTTAGCCATTCGTCTTATGGCTTAGCTTCCAGATTCCTTATCATCTTTGTTGCTCTTCTCTGCACTGTTTCTAGGGTTTCAGCATCTTTTCTATAATTTGGTCACCAGAATTGGATGCAGTATTCCACGTGTGGTCTCAACCAGTGCTATATAGAGTGATACTATCACTCCTTGTGATCTTGATGCTATCCCTCTGTTGATTTTCCTTTTTTGCCAGCTGCTGCACATTGCTGACTCATACTTAAGTGGTGGTTCACCAGGACACCTAGATTTCTCTCACTGGCACTACTGTTGAACCAGGTCCTACCTATTCTGTACCTGTGTGTTTGGTTTTTTCCTACCTAAGTGCAGGACCTTACTTGTCTATCACTGAACTGTGTTTTGTTGGATAGGGCCCAATGCTCAAATCTGTCAAGATCTTGAGTTTATCTTCCAAAGTGTTAGCAATTCCCTCCAGCTTGGTATCATCTGCAAATCCGATGAGTTCCCCTTCAATCCCCTCATCTAGGTCATTTATGAAGATGAGAATAAGGCCTAAGAACCATGAGTTATGCAAAAGTTCATTTTACATGGTGCAGTGGCAGCTCCCTCCTGTCCAAATGTGCAACCTTCCCTGGCATGGGACTTTCAGCTACTAAGTCATGGCCTGTGCAATGTGCACCCTCTGGCTACAAGACAAAAGTACCCTGGAGTCTCTGAGTCTGACCTGGAGAGGTGGTCATCCTCGGTAGGGAGGTGTATAAAAAGAGACTCCAGCAGTCAAATAGGTATGCAACGCCTGCACACATATTTCAAACTGTAATTAGTGATTTTCTCGACTCCCACGACTCAGGGAGGCTCCTTCTTCGCAGCCATCAACTCTATGATTAGAATTAGGGTGCAAAAGTAGCGACAAAATACAATGTGAATGACAGAAATTGAAATATTTTTATTATTATTTTACATTTTTAAACTGAATTGTTGAATTGTCCCACAGCGAGTTGGCCACAGAGACTTCTCCCATGCCAAGTTGGCCATAGCACATTGGCTGTGCCGAGGTGCCAGGTTGTCCCATTCCAACTTAATGGAACATCAGCCAAACTTGCTGGAGAAAAGGAGGATTCTAGAACAGTTTTACTATTCTACATTCACACAACATGCTTAGCCAGGTTACTGCACAATACATTGAACTGTACACTGAACACAATAAAAGAGCAATAAAATAAACCATATAGAAAAAAGGGGGGTGTAATTGAAAGAAACCAATAACAAAAACAAGAGTTCTGTTCAAATATACCTGTTCAGTGAAAATTCAACATAAACATTTCCATAAACATTGACAATATTTCATTGTATAACATGATGACAAGATGAATGTACTTATGATTGTGACTGTATTCATGATTAAGATCACAGCTTGTCGACTGCAACTTATATGTACTTGACAAGATGAATGTACTTTAAGACTGAATGTATATTGCAAAAAGGTTAAAGCATTTTGGATAAGAATATGGTGGACTATGCAGAATGTTTTGAAAAAAAGGATAAAATTTATCCCACAATTGTTTTTATTGGGTTTAACTACAGACTGTGGTCTCCTTCGGAGCAAGACTTTCCCTTAATAACATCGCCACCCCCCGCCCCTACCCTCGGCCCGTGGCTGATGAAATGCATGGAAACCTGGTGAGCACATCTCTACGAGGGGAACTTCTCCCTCTGGCCCTAAACAGGTCTCCGTCACACCCACCAGGTCCGCTCCCCCCTCCTGAGCCAATTCTGAAATGAGGGGGGCTTTGTTTACGGCGGACCTGGCGTTGCACAACATCAACCGTAGGCCCGGGTTCCGTGGGTCTGCACCATCCAGGTTCCCGGAAGAGCCAAGGGGGTCGGTGCACGGCACCACTCCTAAGTAGCGGGGTCATGCACCCCTTACTCGATTTGGCCCCCTGCCCACGCCATACCTGCCTCTTCCACTTACAATGCCAATATCACAGCCCTGTGACGGTGGAACTCCCCTTCCCCAGTCGATCCCCGGACCCCTCCAGTCGGGCCTATCCCCAGTTAATGGAAAACCTGAGTGCTCCTGTCCCTCACTATTCCCTTTCTCCATCCCTAGCCCCCTTAAAAATTTAAATAAATACCCACTAAGACTATTTTTGGCTATGGACCACCTCTCAGGGCTCCAACGCCTGTCCTTAAGGAAGGCCCTCGAAAGATTGGAGGGCCATTGCTGCGAGAGGGGGGACTTTCGCAGCGCCCGGAGCTGAGCGACAGTATACATAAAAAACATAAAAACATAGGAGCTGCAATGGGGTGTAGGGAGGTGAGAGAGCGAGTCTGGGGCAGATCTTCCCCTTTTTTGTCCACAGGTCTACATGGAGACAAATATAAGGCCCAGATGACCAGGGCCAACTTCGGGAGTCTACAGGCCCCAACAGGCTTAACTAGTTTAGGTGATAAAAAGTCTGCAATAAAAGCGCGGAGAGTAACAAGGACCCCTCATTCTCACTCTCTCTCCCTGTCTCCCTCTCTCTCATGTTTTCCTATTCACTTTTGCTTGGTTGGTTTCCAGTATAAAAACTCCAAGTCACCTGAGAGCAGGACAAGAACGAAAGGGCGTGCAACTTGGGGGTCCTCCTGAATGTATGGCTGTCTATGGAACATCAAGTGGCAGCCGTCGCCAGGGTGGCCTTCTGTCAGGTTCGTCTGATTCTACAGTTGTGCCCCTTTCTTGATCAGGACTCCCTACAAACAGTCACTCAGGTCCTCATCACTTCCCGTCGGGACTATTGCAATGCTCTCTACATGGGGCTCCCCTTGAAATCCACCTGGAGACTCCATCTAGTCCAGAATGCAGCCTCAAGGGGGATTTTTGGAGTAAGTGGGCATGCCCACATAACTCCATTCCTGTGCGAGTTACACTGGCTGCCGGTGGTCTCTCGGGTGCATTTCAAGGTGTTGGTTGCCACCTTTAAAGGACTCCATGGCATAAGGCCCAGTTACTTGCAGGACCGCATTCTACCAACTGATACCTCCCACCGATCCACACGCTCCCACAGAGAGGGCTTCCTCATGGTGCCACCAGTTAAGCATTGTCATCTGGCGACCCCCAGGGGGAGAGCCTTCTCTGTGGCACCACCCACCCTCTGGAATGATCTCCCCCTTGCAATATATACCATCTCTGACCTTCACACCCTGAAAACCCACCTATTTCAGCAGGCTAGTTTAGCCTAGCCCCTGTCCTCCTGTTTTAAATTTGGGCTTTTGTATGGGTTTTAAACGTTTTAATTATGTAGTAGCGTGGATACACGAGGCGGGAGTCAGGCTTGATGCAACATGCTCTTTATTGTTATAACAGAAACTGCAACCAGCGCGGCAAAACCCCGCGCTCGCTACTTTTATATTTGGTGCCCTAACCGGGCGCTGGCCAATCACGTTAGACAACTCTGTTACCATATATGGCAGTCTCCCCAAGGGGAGTGGGGAGTCGACCGGCGTCAGCTTCGACACGTCCCGGGGTTTCCGGGATCCAACAAATTATTTTATGATTCGATGGAAATTATTTTATTATCTCTCCCATCTTTTAATTAGGTTCCATGTAATAATTTTAATGTTGTTTTATTGCATCTATGTATTATATTGTATTCTGCTTTATTAGGCCTGTTAGCCGCCCTGAGTCCTACAGGAGAAGAGCAGGGTACAAATTTAAATAAACTAAACTAAACTAAACTAATGTGTGCAAGCTTGTTAAAGAGCGATGTAGTCTGGAACTAAGGAGAAATTTTCTGACATTAAGAACAATTAATTAGCAATAGCAGTTAGCAATAGCAGTTAGACTTATATACCGCTTCACAGTGCTTTATAGCCCTCTCTAAGAGGTTTACAGAAATCAGCATATTGCCCCCAACAA
>JANHFO010026179.1:0-11763 GCA_032468095.1 Pareas carinatus | reverse complement strand
ATAAATAAATAAATAAATAAATAAATAAATAAAAGCGTGCATTTGCTCTGAATTTGTAGAAAGTAGAAAGATGATCTTGCAATAGATATTTTGTAACAATTTTGCAGCACAAAATTATACCTATTATAAGTCTACAACAAATGACAGTGTTCATAAGTGGCTCAGGGAGATCCCTCCCTAATTTACTTGAGCATAAGAAGTGAGGAGGTAGCACAGCACAATCATACTTGCAAAACTCTACAAATGTAGCCTATCACAATATAAGTAGACTTAGCCTTCCTGTGGAATTGATTTCCTGCTTTAGTCGACATAGCAGAGCCGACATCAGTGTAAAGTGAGGGCATGCATGTAAATCATTGGCTAGAGTTGTGGGGTGGAATGATGAGAAGGGTTTAACTGAAAGAGACAAGGCACCTCAGGGATTTGCAAGGTCCTTTCAAATATTAAAACTTTAAAATCGATTTGATCCATTGCATCATTCAGGATCAAATGGGAAGCCTCAGAGAATGAACCAAATTGCAGCAACATTTAAGGAGCTGTTGGACTGAGCTAATGATACTTGCAGAATTTACCGACAACATAGAACATAGAATAATAGGGTTGGAAAGAAACTTGATCATCTCCTCCAATCTCCTGCCCAAGGTAGGAAATCCTATATCATTCTTGGAAAATGGATGTCTAGTCTCTTCCTGAAGACTTCCAGCGATGGAGAAGTCACTACCTCCATAGGCAAGTCATTCCATTGATAAAGTATCCTTTCGGTCAGGACGTTTCTCCTAGGTTGGATCTCTCTTTAATGATCTTCCACTTGTTACTTCTTGTTCTGTACCCAGGTGATTTGGAGAATAAATTGACTTCATCTTCTTTGTAACAGGCCCTCAAGTACTGGAAGATTGCTATCATATCACCCCTAGTCGTTCTATTCATTATACCAAACATACGTAGTTCCTTCAATCAATCATCATACGGATAACATCCCAGGATGAATTAATGGTTTTCCAGAGTGGACGGGGTTGCAGAGCATACCGGAGTGTGTGTGTATGATCCATTGGAGGAAAGGAAAACCACAGTGACTGCATTGACATTAGACCAGCCAGACTGATGGGAGAGGATGCTAGAACGGCTAGAATGAGAGGAGAAAACAGCCCGTAGACCAGGAAGGGGAGGGGAGTAACTGGGTACAGCTATGTTGCAGGGCTTGTTAAGTGATCTAGGGCAGCAGTCTCCAACTTTTCTGGCTCTGTGGACTGGAAAACAGAGGCAGGTGGCAACAGCAGGAGGGAGGAAGTGGATGGTTTTGTGTGGGCAACCTAATCTCGTGCATGCGCGAATGGAGCTTTCCACATTCACCCACTACTTATGCAGAGTGGGAGTTAGGACCCCTGATTTAGGGGAGCTGCAGCAAAGGAAGAGGGCGGCACATACACAGTTCATTCCCATGGCCTTGACCTGAAGGCTTCCGGAAAGACAGCAGGGAGAAGCTGGTGAGGGGGGTGAAAAAAGGAGGAACAAGGATATTGAGTCCAACGAAGCAGAAGCAATCGCCCTGCATCGATCGAGCTAGACGCGATCAGCCGTGGGCCTAGTAATAGATGGCTTTTGAGCTAGATGGATGGATCGAGTAATGGATGGCTTTGCTCGGAGTGGGAAAAGCCTGCAGTGCTATTGGAGGGTTGCCTAAAATTGTCCACCGATTTGAATTCCTCCAACGCATGGAGTGGAACGGTGAGTCAGTAAACCAGTTTATGGCAGCATTATGAGCGGCTGCTGCCTAATGCAAATTTGGAGACCATCTTGATGATATGCTGCTTGACTAGCTAATGTGTGAGATTCAGGACATGCACCTACAATGGTGACATCAAAACCCAACATCACACTAGAATTGGTGCTTGATGAAGCTCGGGCCTCAGAGAGTTCGTTCAAGGGGACTGAGTCCCTCCAGAAATGGGTTCTGGGGCCCCAAACATCCAGGGGTGCCACAACAATTTTCCAAGGGCACATGGAGGCCAACTCCTCCGATAGCAGCGAGAAGGGAGAGATTCATCGCACCGGGCCATTGAAGGACTTGGAACGAGAAATCCGAGGGGGGCATGTGCGCGAGCTGTGGCAGACAGCACAACCGGTCTACCTGCAGACACCGAGAGACCATCTGATGCTGCTGTGAGTGGAAGGGACATTTGGCCAGGGTTTGCACCAAGCTGTCAATTGCCCTCGGGGAAAGAAACTCTGAGGGCTGGGAAATGGCAGCCACAGCCGAACCACCCAAAGAACGGGGGGAAAGAGTGCCCCGATCTTGGTACCAACCCAATCCAAATTGGCTGAGCAAGTGCAGCTACCCAGAAAAAGCTCACAGTCACTCTGTCAACAGGTAATGTTCCCTGCACCATGGAAGTGGACACCAGTTCCACTGTAACCATACTTTCATGGGTGACACTTAAAAAAATTGTCCCTAAAATTTCCTGGAGAGGATTGGAGCGTCAGTCCCTCCAAATTTCAGATTACCGAGGAAATAGAATTCCAGTTCTGGGCAGCCTCCTACTAGACATAAAATTCTGCAAATATAGTAGCCGACTGAGGGCAACCATGGTTGAGCGATCGCTTCTAGACCTGCTGGGATTGGAGTGGTTCTACGCTTTAGGGGCTAGCATCACTGGGGTCCACTCTGTTGGAACATCCAGTGTGGAGGACTTGCTCTGAGAATTCAATGATGTGCTTGAGTGTGGCCGAGGCAAGTATAAGGGGACCCCAATAACATTCAGACTGGACACTAACGTGGTGCCCATCAGGCTTAAGCCTCTCAGGGTCTCCTTCACCCTTAAAGATAAGATTGATGTGGAACTGGATAGGCTAATCGGGATGGGAATCCTTGAGCTGGTTAACCATGCTAAGTGGAAGACCACCATTGCGGTCAATTTAAATTTGCGCTGACTAGAGCACATACCTGGTCCCCATGGTGCACCATTTGCTACATTCCTTGGGTAGCAGCAGCATATTTGCTAAGATAGATCAACCGAGTAAAAGAATCACTCTCCAAGGACAGCTTCACCCTACGGTGTGGGAGCCATTCTAAACCACAGACTATCAAATGGTGTAGAAGCCCCCATTGCATTTTACTCTTGAACCCTTTACCCTGCCAAATGCAGCTACAGCCAGCTGGATAAGGAAGTGCTGGCTGCAGTTGCGCGCATAAAACAATTCCATGAGTACCTATTTGGGAGACCCTTCGAGTTGGTCCCTGACCACAAGCCGCTGCTGGGCCTGTTGATCTGTGACCACCCCACTCCTGCCGCCTTGTCGTCCTATCTAAGTAGATGGTCCCTATTCTTAGCAGCCTACGATTATCAGTTAATGCACAGACCAGTTCGCCAACTCGGGCATGCTGATGCTCTGAGCCATTGCCCCTTGCCAACTTTAAATGAAGACCCTGTGCCAGCCTCCCCCGTCCTGTTGCTGGATTGTTTGGAACCAACGTTAATCACATCCAAGGACATTGCTAGACAGTCTGCATTGGATGCCACCATTAAACCAGTTCTGAACTGGGTTTGGAAGGACTGGCCTGAAACCACGCAAGGGGAGTAATTCAAGCTGTTTCTGCATTCAAAGATGGAACTATCCGAACATGGGTGGTGCTGTTCTGGGCAGGGAGACCAGTGGAGAAAAACGCCAGGCAAGGGTTAGCAAGAACATTCTTATCTGACCTACAGGCAGTAAATCTTACTTCTGAACCAGCCAAGCACACAAAGTTCCAAGGGTTATCGGCTAGCCAGCATTTAAAGACAGTCCAAGGGTCAAGCCAATATATATTCAGGAACAAGAGTCAGTCAACAAACAGAGTTTTAAGGAGTAATCACTTAAGTTGAGTTCCAAGACAGTCCAAAGGTCCAGAAGCCACAAAATTCAAGTCCAAGATCATGAGAGCCGTGTCCCAATGAGGCAAATCCAGATTCCAAGCCACACATAACCGACAGGAAGCTGCAGCATGTGTCAGCAGTTGCAGAATCTGTCCAACTCTCATTAGGAAGCTAATTATCAAGCCTCCTCGGAGGGTGGGGGCCACCTGCCATGCCCCCTGCGACGACCAATAATGTGGCCACCCTGATTCCGCAGTTGCTCTTTCCGTAGCCTTCATCTTGTCCTTGCGTCGAGGATGGGATCCACAGCTGCCTCCATTTCAGAGTCTTCGCTAATCTGTTCCTGAGGCTCTGGCTGAGGAGAGACTGCCTCCCTGCTCTGTTCTCTCCTCTCCTGCTGTTTCTGGCATTGCAGCCACGGGGGAGGGTAAGCTAAGCACAGGCAAGTTCGACAAGCCCGAAGGCCCTCCTCTCCCACAGTATCCGACACTTCTTCCAGCTGAGCCAGTTGGGGAGGGGGCCAAGGCATGACAGGTGCTTACTCTGGGGGGAAAGGGTAGTAATTCCCAACAATTTGTGAAACCAAGTCCTGGACTCCCTACATGAGGGTCATCCGGGGATTGTCCAGATGAAAGCCCTCACAGGAAACAATGTATGATGGCCGGGACTCAACCAAAACACCCAGGACAAAGTGGCTTCATGCAGCGCCTGCCAAGAGTCTCGCCCTGCACCTCAAAGGCTCCCGAGTTTGTTTGGGAAATGCCATGTGGGCCCTGGTCTAGGTTCCATTTAGACTTCGTTGGCCTCTTCCATGAGCAAAAATTCTTAATTATTTGTGATGTCTACTCAAAGTGGCTAAAGGTGGAGATAATGACATTCACCACCTCTGAGGATGTAATCATGGTCCTAACATGGTTGTGGTGTACCCACAGCCTACCAGACGTCGTTGTCACTGATAATGGGCCACAGTTCTCCTCGGCTGCATTTGGGGAGTTTATTGCAAGCCTTTTCACCCAGTTTCTAACGAATTTGCTTAGAGAAAGGTGCAGGCTACCAAGGAGGCCCTTGGCCGACTCCTTCCAGGGAGTTGTCAGGACAAGGTCGATTTCTTATTCACCCATCACAGCACACCCATGGAGTCTATGGGCCATAGCCCTACCGACCTTTTAATGGGGTGGAAAATCTGGACAATCCTAGATAGGCTGCATCCAGCATTCTCTCAGAGGCATGGTCCTAAGGAACAGCCCTACTGGGCCAGGGTATTTGTACAAGGGGCATCAGTCTTTGCAAAAAAAATCTGGAGGGGTGACTTGTGGGACCCTGGTACTATCATTGAAATCACTGGGTCCCGTTCATACCGAGTCCTTATAAATGACGGTCAAATATGGCAGCGTTACATTGACCAACTTCACAGCCCCCCCCCCGGAACTGACAACTTCGATCATCAAGTTCTTAACCTAACCAATGACACTTTCGATTCCCCTATGGGTATCTCAAGCCCGTTGCCACAAGAGCACTCACCTAGGGGCCGGGGGTTGCAGTGTGGGCCTTCTCCACCATGCTCTCCACCCATGACAGAAGCTCTACCAGGTAGTTCCTCAAAAGTTTCATCGAGGCCTCTAGAGGGGGAGGCCTCCATACCAGGCGATGCTGTTCTACCAGGTGGCCCGCGCACGTCCTATAGAGAACGATGATGCCCTGCCTACCTGGACGAGTTCGATTGTGGGGGAACTCATCTGGAAAGAGAGGGGTGTTGAGTCCGGTGAGGCAGAAGCAATTGCCCCACATTGATTGAGCTAGATGAGATCAACCGTAGGCCGAGTAATGGATGGCTCTGCTAGGAGCTGGAAAAGACTGCATTATTATTGGAGGGTTTCCCAGAGCGGGAGAAATCCATCGCGTTGATTGGCTGTTGGTTCTGACAGGGAAGCTGGCAGTTCCAACGGTTTCTGTTTGTTGTGTGAGTTATAATAAAGCCTAGTTCAATTACTCTGCGCTCCAGATGACTCATTTTGTGAACTTTTCAAAGGAAGATGTCATGACAGACATTGAAGCTCCTTTGCCAAAGCGATGGAGATAAAATATATATTAAGTCCACAAGCAATAAATAGCCGTTTGTAAGCAGTCCAGGCAGACACCTTCCTAATTCACATGGCTACAAGAAGGAGCATGGCACACAGCATAGTCACCTGCAAGATTCTGCTGGTTGTTGGTTTTTTGACTTCCCGGAGAATTGCTGCCTTGGTGTGGGTTGCCTGGTACGGCGGGCGGAACCGAACGTGCCTGTCTGTGTGCACAGATGCAAAGAGGAAGTCCAGCATTTGCCAGTTGGTTCCAGTTGATCCCTGGAGCAGGACAGTAATTTGGCCCTCTGCTCCGCAAGGGGTCTTCTTCAGCCAGGCTTGCCCTGATCCTGAGGCTGCAGGTCAACTTCTGCCTTACTTGGCAGAAGTTCCACCCTAGTGCTAGGCAGGCATTACAAAATAGCACAGAATATTAAAACTGTCAAAAATGAATGTGCAAAACACATTTGGCAACAAAATGGCCCTGTGGTAAATGACAAAAAAGAGAAATATGTTCTAAGCTGTCTCATCAGGACAAATAATCAGTGAATCTAAGAGGTTTTCCCAGCTAGTCAAATAGATGTTCAGAATTATCTGTACTATTAAGTAATCTGTTGATTCATCAGTGGCTGAGAATTTTAACCGAGGTCTCCTTTCTGAAGATTTAAAAAGAAAAATAAGGATAAGGGCTCCCTTGCCCCAAATAACCAATAGTCACTACGAATGAAGGCGAATCTGCGTGTCCCAGGATAATGTTGCAGGATCCAATCACTGAGACCAGAAGAGGATTTGCCTTCCGAGCTTTCGGACCCGTGCTAGAGCCCATATTCAGGGAACGTCTCTCTAGCAGAGTGTGTGCTGTTTTGTGTGTGGCATTTATGGTGTCTATTGTGGGTGGCTCTTTAGATGTTGATCGAGGTGTGTTGCTGGATGGCTTTTAAGTCATTATCTGCCATTTGTTTGTGTTGCCCAGCCCTCACCTTCTAAGTGCTTGATAGGCTGGTGGTACCGATTTACCACCAGCCTATCAAGTAAAGGTGAGGGCTGGGCGACACAAGCAAATGACAGCTGATGACTTAAAATGCCAGCCATCAACACACCCCGATCAATATCTAAAAAGTCACCAACATGCACTATAAACATGTTCTGCAGTGTTTTATCAAGAGTTACCTTTCACATGAACTAAAACAGCCCTAAGCTGCCACTTTTTGTGCTAATTCTCATTCAGGAATTATTCTGGTCATTCTGGTCATCCCGAGAAGCTTTTTTTAGAAGACAAATGACAATTGCACAAACCTGGTTGCTCTATGCTGATTCATTCACCTTTACTGAAAGAGAGCCTACATTAAATACAAGAGAAGAGTTGGGAAAAAGTCATACTTGTCAATGGTTTGCCTATGCACAAAGAGTCAGAAGATTTAAATGGGGTAGAGATATTTTTTATAGATGAAAAACCACACCTTGAAACAGGATTTATTTATTAATAATGAACATCTTATTGGCAAGGTATATAAACTGCTGTTGAAAGTGAACCAAGAGGATGAATATAAGACACTATGATTAAATGGGCAAAAAATAGATATAATATTATGCTTGATCACTGGAAAAATATGTGGCTTAATGGATGACGTTTTTATTGAATTACAGTTTTAAAGAATTTGTTGGTATTTAGTTGGTATTTAAAACCTGAGACATCCTCAGAGATTTATAGAGGAATGTGAACTAAGTGCTTGAAAAACAATCAATGTGAAGATACTTTTTTCATCTTTGGTGGACATGCAATAATGCCAAGAAGTATTGGGATCAGATATATCGTTTGATTCGGAAGATACTAAAAATAAATGTATAATTGAAACCCAGGAGAGCTTTAAGTGCCACGGATAAGCAGATTGAAAGGAAGCATGGCTCTTTACTGTGGTTGAGTCATGGTTCACCTAATTTGCATCTGTATACTTTGTTTTTCTTGTCTGGCTTAAAACCTGACTTTTTTCTACAGGGTAGACAAAAATTTCCTTTTCTTTTTTGGAGTTTGTATTTTAACTCTCTGAAAAAAATAAAAATTTATAAAGAAGGGACGGCCACAAAGAAAAGGAGGGCCAACCTATCCTCCGAAGCACCAGAACAAAAAGCAACGGACGGAAATTAATCAGGGGGAGAAGCAACATAGAACTAAGGAGGAATTTCCTGACTGTGAGGACAATCAACCGATGGAGCAGAAGCTGCCTCCAGAGGTTGTGGGTGCTGGACGCTTTCAAGAAGAGCCTGGAAAGTCACTCGTCGCAAATGGCGCAGGGTCTCCGGCTTGAGCAGCTGGTTGGACTCGAAAAACGCCAAGCTCCCTTCCAGCTCCATTCTGATTGAAGATATATTGAAGTGCAGGTGATCCTTGATTTACAATTGCAATTGACCTTGGCAACCAAAATATAGTCACATAATTTGTGGGGTGTGTGTGTGATGTTGGAACTTCAAAACCAGCCCCTGAGGAGCAAGACAAGAAGTAATGGATGGGAGCTTATCAAGGAGAGATCCAGCCTAGAATTAAGGAGAATTTTTTTTTAATCAGTGAAAACAATTAATTGGCGGAATAGCTTGCCCTTCAGAAGTTGTGGGTGCTTCAACCCTGGAGGTTGTCAAGGAGAAAGAGATTGGATGGCCACTTGTCCAAAATGGCAGAGGGTCTCCTGCCTGAGCAGGAGAGCAGGGTTAGACTAGAAGACCCCCAAGGTCACTTTCAACTCTGTTACTCTAAAAAAAGAATAAGGGATTATTTCATGATGTATTTGTATACTGAAGAAAGTCAGAAGTGCTTTTGTATTTCTTTTTTCCCTTTGTTTGTCACTTGTTCCCTTTCTTTTTTCCCCTTGACGCCTTCACTCCCAACCCTTTTTTGTTGCTGTTGTTGTTGTTCTTACTGTTTTGTATTTTTCTTCTTTTTGAAGTTAATAAAGTTGGTTTTAAAAGAAGAAATTAATCTGGCTATTCTTCGAATTAAGTTGGAAAATAAGGAGAAGCAGAGTAAGCAGACAGGGAACAATGAAGGGAAGGGCCGAGAGACTGGCGAAAGTCTACGGTTTGGAGATGCTTCATGCTCCAAAACGGTGCACAGCTGCCAGGCCAGATGCAGGCTGCCTTCCTGTGGAATTAAATGCAAATCCTCCTTAAGCAGCGCAGTCTGGGGTCTCCTCTTTGAGAATAAGTCAGGCTGGAAGAGTCATTATGTGGTTGTGAGAAGAGGGGCGGAAAGGGGCATATGCGAAACATCTGGGCCTCCTAGTGGGAGTCAGTCTGGAGAAGGAGGCAGGCAGGGCCAGCCGAAGCCCACTGCTCTGGAGTGAGACGATGCTGCAGGGGCTTCTTCCAGGAGGGTTCTTTGGGAGGTGGGGGGTTGGATTATGATGGATCCAGATACCTTGCTTTACGTTGATCCGTTCAGGTGATTATGGTGTTCTTGTAAAACACCCCCCCCCCAAACTGATCCATTGCGGCATCAGACTGCAACTGGGGAGTTAAATCCAATTGCAGCTTTCATGTAGCATTTCCAGCAGTAACCTGAGGCTGATAATATTTAAAAAACAGCTTTTGTTGACAGTGAGACTGGAAAAAATACGTCCAATGACAGTTATTAACGATACTCAGGACTCAGGATCGGCAAAACCTTTTGTGTCTGAGGCATCATGGGCACAGGACAGCTGCTCTGGATTGGACCCTGCCTGAGTTGTAGGTCGGGCCTTGAATGTGGTGGTCTGAAGGCTGGAGAGGCCGGGCTCTGTTTTGTTCTGCAGAAAACCCTGGTTAGAATTGGATGTGCGGGGAGGGCGTTGTTACAGCAGGAAAACGCAAAGGCAAGGCTGAGGATTTCCTCAGGGAGGGCACATGCAAGGTGGCACCGACTGGGGGAGGCTGGGGAGGGAAGGGAGCAGTGCACAGCCCTGCTGGGGAGGAATGGGGCAGGAGAAGAGGGGAAGGGATAAGAAGATGGAGAGATGTAGAAATAAGACTAGAAGGGAAAGAAATTCAAATATGGAAGTTATAGAGAAACTTTGGACAAATAAAAACATCGTAAATGAGGATTAATCTTGGGAACCTTACTAGCAACTTAGGAAACAAGTCAAATTTTGGATATTTGTGGCAAATTAAGAAATTTGATATAATTAAAAAATGATATGTTAAAGTTGCTAAGAGGAACAAATTTGAGTGTTATGAAATAGATTATTATTTAATTGGTTGATATTGAAAATTGGATTTTTATGTAAAATAGATTTGCTATAAATTTAAAAATACAGGATTTTTTTTGGTTAAGGAATATTAGATAATAAATGTTGCCATTGTTTAGTGACTTACATAAAATAATTATAAAAATGTTAATATGCTAGAAGGTTCAAGATGTTTAAAATGGATTCAAAAGTTAATTGATGGAGCGATAAATTTCCCTAGTTTATGATTGGTGATAATGTGACCATGTAGTGACTTTCATAAGATTCTGTATAAAATGTGAAAGTATTAAAAAGCTTAGGTGGTTTTGGAAGACATGGGCAAAAACCTGAATGGATGAATAGATAAAAGCATTTTAAATGTAGTTTTCTTTTCTTTTTCAATTCTAGAGTGGCACTGGTAAATCAGGATTGGAGCTTAATCGATATAAGTGATAACTGTTTTTTTTCCCTCTTGGAGCATGTAATAAAATAGGGTACTAATTAAATTAGAACCAAATAGTATGGATGGTGTTGGTAAGATTGTAGGAGTAGGTATGAAATAATGAAAGATCTCTGAAATGTTTGCCCAGTTTTGTGCTGTGCTGCTTTTCTTTTTGTTTGAAAATATAAATAAATGTTATATTTTTAAAAAAGTGCAAGATTGAATTATTGGACCTTGCCCTGCTTATTTCATTTTGTGCCACAAATTTTTCCATTTTATGAAAGAAAGAAAGAGGAGGAGGAGGAGGAGGAGATTTGGCTTCTTTTCCACCTGGCAATACATCAAGCCACCCATCCCCAGCTTAGTACTGAAATCCCCCTCCTGCCCAGGGAGGAAGGAAAGGAGCCGAGGAGTAAAATGATCTCAATTCCATGGTGACCTTTCAACTCAAAAGTGGGACTGCTCCCTTCACCATAAACCCTACAATGCGCCAAGGGAAAGCACCTAGCTAGGGCATGATTTGACCCCTGGGAGTCAGTTCAACCCTACCTGTAGGATATCCTCTCCGATGCAGAGAAGGATACGTGGTAAGGTTATTTGGAAAAGAGCAGCATTGGGCCAAGGCACTGCTCTGGGACTTGATGGAGTAGGTTGGGAAGAATTCCAGAAAGGATCCAAAAGTAATACTTATACATATATGCTTGGAAGAATGCCAGAATAAGCCAGTGCCTCTTGAGGTGTAATGCAGTTATTAAGTAGATTGCAAATATCCAATTGTCTCCATCTGCTCACTTTATGAAGTCAATGTTTTGTCCTCTCCTGTCTAGACAATAACCTCTCCTGCAGGGCTCAGCAGGTACCGGGCATTGAGAAGATAATTGCTGCAGCATCCACTGAGAATGCCGGCTTGTCCATTTCTTTTGCATATGGTCCTCATTGCTTGGTGTCATATTCCATGAAAGAAACGTAGAAGCACAAACGTAAGAATGCCCTGGATTTTTAAGTAGCCCTCCCTCCCTTCCTGTGAAAGATGAGGGGTTTAAGCTCGAATGTGGTCCCATACACACACAAATGCACTAAAGCACAGAAGCTGCCAGAGGAGACTTTGAGAGAGTAGTCTGTTTAATTAAAAACACCCGTTACATAAGGGGCTGTCTTATCCAATGTGATCCTACTCATTCTATGAGGATATCTATTCAAGGACCCACTTCGAA
>JANHFO010026117.1:0-11767 GCA_032468095.1 Pareas carinatus | reverse complement strand
TCTCACAGGGGAGTGGTTTTGCATGCTGCTTGAGTTGTTTGCGTGGCCCAGTTCCTGGCATACTGCGGCCCAATGCTGGTCCATGGACCGAGGTTGGGGACCTGTGCTTTAAGCAATGGGATTCCAAACTAAGAAAATATTTGTCATATGCAGTTTGTTGCATCTGTCCGTAGGACCATGGTGAGCCCCAATTGTGGTACTGTCAATTGTTTTGCATCCTTGTTCTTATCTCAGGTCTGTTGAGTACTGCATTTCATTGGATATCCCACTGATGCAGGAATGCTATATATCATTTCACCACATCCTAAGCTAAAGTTACTTTACCATCTTCATCCATAAGATGGCAGTATATGTAAGCAGAAAAAGTAGATTTAAATACCTATATAACTGTACTGTACCCTTGTTCCTTCTTCATTCGTATTATTAAGTGGGAAGATGTCACATTTAAGATCTGAATCCGGTGGTAACTAGAAAAAAGATCTTGGTGTATGACATAAATTGTTCTCTTTTTAACTGCTCATCAGCCATGGTCTGGGTGTGTGTGTGTATGGAGTGGCGAATCACAGCTTCGGGAAATACAGAGGACTTTATACATTTGTTACATGAAGACTTAAATGAGACACTCTCATTTAATAACTCAGGCCAGCTTTATTGGTAACAAAATTGCAAGGGAATGAAAAAGTAAGTATGAACATTCTTGTATTGAAATAAATTTCTAATAGATAGAAGTTGCTTCATTAGATCTAATTTTCAAAGCAGAAGCACACAAAGACAATAATTCATATTGAGTACAATATGGCACCAGATCCTGGAAATGGATGAGTCAGCCCCAGTTCTCAGGAACATTATTGCCACAATTCAGAATTCCCAAAGAGCATACTTAAATTTTTACTCTTTCTCCTTCTGTTAACATGATAATGCTGTAGTAAAATGCCTGATGAGGTCAGAAAAAATAATGAATAGAATTAACCTGGTACAAAACACAGGAAATTAATCCTTCTTTTATAGATGAACAAAACACTTTGGCCCAAAGAAAGTACCAGAACGTTTCTACTCCCAGATGGATTATTGTCAGTATGCTCGGAGAAGGAAGAATACAGAACTTGGGTATATTCAAAAGGCAACAGGTAGTATTAAAGATTATCAGAAACAAAGGGAATTACCTTTGAGGGGCTAAAACGTAGGTTAAAGTCATGGTGAAATCTGTAAAAAAAAGTAGAAGTCTCTTACCACAAAGGCAATAGAAAGAATATCCTAAGTCCTCAGTATACAACTATTAGTTTAGTGATCATTTGAAGTTACAATAGCACTTAAAAAGTGACTTGTACCAGTCTTGCAACTTTTGTGGCATCCTCACAGTCACCTGGTCAACACTTGAGTGCTTGGCAAACAGGAGGCATTTACAATGGTTGCAGCATCCCACGTGTGGTTCCCATTTGTGATTTTTCCAACCAACTCCCCAAAAGCGAAGTCAATGGGGGAAGCCAGATTCACTTAACAACTGCACTGCACTGAATAATTGCAGTGGTTTGCCTAGCAAAAATGCGAAAATAAAATCTCACCCAGTTCATTTAACAACCGCCTAGTTTAGAAATCAAAATTCTGGTTCCAATTGCCATAAGTTTGAGGCCTAATCGGACTGCAGTAGGGTTTGAAGTGTGTACAGCCAGTTATGCTCTGGAGTTTATTACAAAAATGTGTGCTTGTTTATTATTTATTTATAGAATTTAGAGGCCACCCATCTTGCCTGAAGGCAACTTGAAGCATATATTGCATATTTAATTGCAAAGTCAATGGGTTTCCAACAACAAACACAATGAAAAAAGCAATTTAGTCATATCCTTAACCTCAAAGCCATTCCAAAGGAACAAAAAAAAAACCCCAAAGACTTGATTCTTGGGTAAAAAAATGTATATACCGTGTTTTCCCCAAAATAAGACACTGTCTTATATTAATTTTTGCACCCAAAGATGCGCTAGGTCTTATTTTCGAGGGATGTCTTATTTTTCCACCGAGGCCGCCCAGAACCGGGAGTCCAAGGCCTTATTATCGGGGAGGTCTTATTTTTGGGGAGTGCCTTATATTTCAATGAGAGGCAAAACTGTAAGTAGGTCTTATTTTCGGAGGGTGTCTTACTTTCGGGGAAACAGAATACATATACATATACGTATGTATAATATAAGGATATAAAAAGCAAAGGGTGCTCTATTCTCGTAGTCTGGAAAAAGCTACGTGTTGTGAAACCTTGCAGGTGTTCTTCTCAAGAGCCCAACACAAATATTCCTTTTTTCTTTTTGAACTTTCTTCAGCAAGATTCTGGCAATTACTCATTTAGAACAAGCTGTCATTGGAAGGCTGTCTCCCAACAGACCACACATCCCTGGGTCTTATCAGTTCAAGAAGCATCGATCTAATATGCAGGTTACAGTTTGATTCTCCACCAAGTACTAAGAAAGGCACCGTGAGTGACACTTGCTAAGAACTTGGCAGAAGAAGTCCTGTGTGGTTTTTTTTGTTTTTAAAAGAAATCCTTAGTTTTGTAGATTTGAGTTTAAGTAAGCAATTCCTCAAGACTGTCATTCTGTCAAGCGAGCAGGTGAAAATGCCTTTGTATTAGCTGATCCTTCGCCCTGATGTTTACAACATGCAATGCATCTGCGTTAAGACTCTGGAAACTGTTGCCATAGCCACCCTTTTCCTAAACTCATTACATATGTTCGGTCAAAATAAATTGGCAATGCCCCTTAATCTTGGGTTGCCTTTGAAATAGCTTCAGTATTCCAGCTTGCCTGATAGTCTCTGGCTGAAAACTTGTCAATGGTGATTCGTTATGCTATACCCGGAGTGGGGAACCTTAGCTGTTTTTATGATTTGTGGACTTCAGCTCTCAGAATTCCTGAGCCACAAGTCATAAAAGAGCCAAGGTTCCCTACCCCTGTGCTATATACCTACTGTTCTGGGCAGACAAATCAGGATGTTGAGGAAGCCAGGGAAGGGGTTAAATAATTCCCTTTTCTGGGGTCAATTCCCCACTTGGCCTACATAAATTACAAGCAGAGTTTTAATTGGCCATAAAGCCTGCATCTAGAGATAGATCGTGGGCGAGCCGCAGACTCACAGTCCAAATAAGTTCCGTTGAAGGGGCAAAATGAATCACAAATAGTCACAGTCCAAGTCCGAATCTAAGGGTCACCAGAATCATGATTAGTCAAGTCCACAGTCCAAGGGTCAAGAAGCCAGCAATAATCAAAGTCTGAAGCCAGGGTCAATACCATGAAACAGGAAACCAGGAACGCAGGATGTATGCAAGATCAAACAGTTGCTTGTGCTAAGTGCAACTGTTTGAAGGCCTACCATTTATCCCTCCGTTGAGGGTGGGGGCTGCCTGCCACGCCCCCGGTGTTACCCAATAGACTGGCCCGCTGCCTCTGGGTATCTATGATTTGTTTCCCTGGTTCATCTATTACAGCCTCTGGCTCTGCACTAGGCTCTATTCCTTCCTCCTGTTGATCTCCCACAGCTGTTTTTAATTATATCAAATTTCTTAATTTGCCACAAATATCCAAAATTTAAATTGTTTCCTGAGTTGCCAGTTAGATTCCCAAGATTAATCCTCATTTACGATATTTTTATCTGTCCAAAGTTTCTCCATAACTTCCAGATTTAAATTTCTTTCCCTTCCAGGCTTATTTCTGCATCTCTGCATCTTCTGATCACTTCCCCTCTTATCTTCCTCCCACGTCCCAAAAGTACTTCTGATAAATCATTGCATCTCCTCAAATGTTTTCATACTCATTTGTCCAATTTTGTTATTCTTTACTTTGATCATTGTGGTTGACATTTTTTTAAAGTCCTCTTGTCTTTTCTTGGCAGCTTTTTGCAGTTCTATATAATATTCCAATCTTTGCACTGTTTGTGTAAGCAGGATTTGTGCAAGCAAATCTTTTTGTCCATCCAATTTTTGATAAATCTTTTAAAATCCAACATCCATTTCCTAGGCATAATGATGAAACATGTTTCCACAGCCTGTAAAAATGTCATTGGTGACATTTCAATGTTTTTTCCTTTTAATTTGCATTGTTAGTATACTCAGTTGCAACAGAGTTCCACACTTTCCTTTCTCTGTAAGTCCTAATATTTACTTTCTTGTTTCCAAAGATAGATCACAGCTGCTCTTTTGCAGGATCAAACAATTTAAAAAAAATCCAAATGCTGATTCATTTCTTTTTAAGCATACATAGTTCTTAAAAGTTCAAAACAGGTGTAAACTTTTCCAAAGTAAAATATTGGGAATAAAACCTTTTTTAATTTTAATGTTAGTCTAAGTATTTCTTTCTTCTAGAGTTCAATTTCAATTTCAAATGCTTAATAAAGTCCATAGACCCTTCTGTGTTTAGTCACCATCTTTCCCCTCTTTTCAAGTAATCATTCTGTTCTAGATCTTCTTTTTTAATCAGGCAACCTTTTCCATAGTAAAAATATTTAAAATTCATGCAGGTATCTATATGCCAGTTTGTGCTTTTTTGTGTTTTTAGTTTCAAACCACTTAATATTTCGCTTCTCAGCTCGTCTGCAGCTACATGCTGCGTCTCCGCAGCCCAGCTTTGTAGACCTTTGAGCAGTTCCTTCCCAATCCCAGGGTGGTTGCCACCTTCCCTGGGACTGCAGAACATCCCTTTCTCTTCATTGCATCTTCAGGGCAACTTAGGGATTGGCTCCTAGATCGGAACTGTCCCGATCTACTGGCTGTCATGCAGTTCGCCTTGGGAGCTCCCCAAACCTGCTGCTACAGTGCGGTACCATCCACCAGAAGTCCCTGTCCCAAGTTCTTGAGAAGAAATTTATAGATAAATAAAAATGCCAAATCCAGTGTAAATATCTGATTGTGTGATGAATCATAATTATATTTATGTCAAAAGAATAATAATATAAATGCTCATGTCAAAGGAATTATTATAAATCTAAAAACATAGTTGATTTCTTTCTTTGAGACCAAAATTTGAGAAAAGTCATGATACAAGAGTAATGAAATGTTTTGAGTATGGGACACTTCAATAGTATCAAAAGTGAATCTTGAGAAAATAAGGTATAACTTTTTTGTATTTTTAAAAATTATATTTGCAATAAGCATTTTCAAAGGAAAGAAGTAGACACTATAAAAAGAAGAAAAGGCAAAAATGGTAAATATATGAGCGTGTCCCAGGATAATGTTGCAAGATCGAATCTGGGTCAGTCACTGGGACCAGAGGTTTACTTTTCCGAACTTTTGAACTCATGATGAAATCAGTCTTCAGGGAACGTCTCTTTACTGGAATATGGGCTATTCTGTGAGTCATATTTATGTGGTTCCTTCCTATTGGTTGATTGGTGTGTTGATGGCTGGTGATTGGCTGTGGTTCCCTTGTGCTGCCAAGCTCTGGCCTCCGAAAATACTTGCTAAATTGGTAGTAAATCAGCATCCCTGTTAACTGACAAGGGTCCTGTTTCCTAAGCTTCAATCATTTCCCTGGCTTTTTCTACCTGCATGGCCAACGATCTTGCTAGCTGTGGAGTTGAATATGTTCTTGTTTATTGGAATGTGAGGTTACCACCAGATTGCAAGAACACAAGCGAGCGGTCAGACAAGGAGATCCGAATTCATTGACAGCGCAATTGTTGAAGTGGAGATAAATAGAAACAGCAAAAGCAATAGCACAGGGTAACTGATAAAATGATTAAAACGATGCTGCACTTCATTGGTTAGATGGCCTAGACATTAGTATTTGAACCTAGATCTTTAACATTTATATTTTACTGTGTTTTACAAATCTAGGTGAAATGTTAATATATATTGTTAGTCCATGTATGATATGTTATATGTTAAACGAGTAAAAAATAAATTAAAACTTACAGTAATTCTGACCTAGCATTTAAAATTTTATATTAAAAGAAACCTAAATTTAAGATGGTAGAAATTTATATTTAGAATTTTAAGGCAAAAATGGTTTTTAAGTTGAATTAAATTCAAATACTCTTCTGTCAGATTTACCTTTGAAATGCAAAGTTTTAGACATGGAGTCATACTTCCAGAATTTAATTAGCCACTTTTGCAGAATAACTTGTCTATACTTTTGGATTGGAAGCATAGAGTATAGCTAAAGCAATAGACGTACATAAGATAATTCAATATATTTTGTAAGGTTTAATCATTTTTCACTAAAAATATATTGGAAATGTAATTCAGATTTTAATATTCTTTTTAGCTTCTTTTCTTTCCTTTTTATCTGATGCCTTTATTTTCTTCAGAATTGAAAACACAGTTGAGATAAATACTTAACAGTTATATAAGAATTAAAAGGAATGAGCAATTATAAAATTATTACACCTACTTTTTAGAAAGTAGGTAAGTAGAACTCAATTATTTCTTGGAATTTGCCCATCATCTTGCTTTATAACCTTTGCTTTGATTTAATAGTGATGATTGATATTTGGTGTTTTCATTTTCAGTAGAGATTTTTAAAACTCTTATGCAAATCTTTAGGCCTTTCCTTAGAATTTCACAGGCACTATACCTGAACCAGAAATCCAAATTTAGGTTGAATTTAATGTATTGAAGTACAGGCTTGAGGAATTACATGATGATGATGATAATGATGATGATGATGATGATGTCATCTCATTGAAATGTCTTGCTTTTTTCAAAACAAATTTGATACTTTGCTGAAAGGAATTCCCAATTCAATTTTTAGAAAAATTAGTGACACCCTGATCTCAGCAAATGCAATATGACTTCTTTTCTAGTAAGTTATCGTCTTGTTCAAAATGTATAAAACATCAAAATGTTTTCACAAATCAAGGACACGTATGGGATATCAACAGTTTTTCTTCCCATTTAATCAGCTGTGTATATGGATTTCTTTTTATATTGAGACATTGGTCTGACTTACAGTAGTTGTTGCCACTTTTCTGGGATTTTAAGAAATAATGTAACCTGTACTTCTTTGGTAGAGATAGTGCAGTAGTGACTTTCTCCAAAGTGATAGCTTCCATACTGATTATAAGTCTCAGACAGGTATGTTCCATTGGTTCCCTTCTCTAATAGGGTTCCTCTTGCTGTCATCCATGGCATTCTACATTCCATCCAGCCCCTAAGCCTTTCCTTATTCTCTCTCTACTTTCCAGCGATCCTGGAACGCAGTGATGTACTCTTAACCTTTCAGGTTTGGCTGAACCTACACTTTCCAACCGGGACTGGGAGTTGTAATTCTACATCTAGGACACTTCCACTTTCTATCTAAAGCAGTCTGAAGTTGATCTATTATCACTAATATGCCAAGTTTGAAATGCTGAAGACAATGAGCAAACAGCCTGACCGGCTCAAAATTTATTTATTTATCATATTTAAGGACTGAGGGAGTCAGGGAAGGATTATGAGCAGCGTAAAAATAAAATATCAAAATCATAAAAACAGCCTATAAAATGTAAAAGAGGCAAGAAATATTAAACATCAATTGAAAGGCGGAATGGGCTTTTAAAGGCGCTAACCAGCCCTACAGTAGGATGTCCTTATAGACTCCAGAATCTTCACCTCCTTTTCAGAAAACACATCAAAATGGAAAACAGTGGCATAGATGCTCCTCTGATTTTAACTGAATAGAAGCTTCTGGCTGCAGTTGTTCTTGGTTAACGGCCAATTGACTGGGAGCAAAAAGATTCACTGCGTGAATCCTAGTCAAGTGACTAGGATTTATTTCCGCGCACAAGGCATGTTTTTGTTTGTCTTCTGCCTCCGCAGAACAGGTCTGAGGTCATACCTTTATCTCCAATTAGGATTATGTAATAGCAATTATACTTTTAAATGTTTTAAGCTCTAAAAGGGAATTCCAATATGGGACACAATAAGGACCACAGGCTATCTATACCTATGATCTGCGGTATCTATAGTTAGGTCAGATTGGGGTGTCCATTTCTCAAAATCCAGGTTGGACTCCCCCACAACAAAAAGCTGGAGACACCAGCACCTGGCCTCCTTTCCAAAGCATTCTAGATATCCCACAGACCAACAACCCGCAATCTCTCTTAGGTCACTTCTAGAGTACCAGACAGCTGATATTCGAGTTTGAGATGAGGAAGGGATTGAACAGGAAGGCCAAGACTCCGGCCTGGCACAGGAGACAAAGGGCATTTTTTCAGTGAGTTATCCATTTCTGTGACCAAGGCATTCCTGCCAAATAGCCTTCTGACAGAAATGCAATAAGAAATAATCAAAGAGTCAGTCTGATCTGGTGCTTAAGGCATCAGGCTAGAAAGCAGGAGACGGTGAGCTGAACCTTAGCTCTGAAAGTCAGCTGGATGAGCCAGTCACTCTCTCTTGGCCGAACTCACCTCGCAAGATTGTTGTTGGGAGGAAAATAGGAAGAGGAAGGTATGTTGGATATGTTCACTGCCTTGCATTGTTTGCAAAAATAATAAAGGCATGATATAAATAAATAAAAATTAAATAAACTGGAAGATGGACATGAGGAAAAGGAAGTCCTGCTTCAAAAGGCTTTGAGTAAGGAATCCCAGTCTTGTTATCTACAATGCACCATAGCACATTCTAAAAGACAAGAGGAGAAGAAGCTTTCACCTCATCCTATCTATTGTCCCTGGCTATCTACATTCATTGGCTCTTAAACCCCAAAGCCTTCTCACATATTTTTAGTGAAAAATCTGAAAAGGAAAATAAGGAAAAAGGACTCCAAAGGCAGTCATATATTCCCCTTTAGGCTAGTGAAAATGAAATCAGACATTTGGACCTAAGAAACTCCAGACATGGAAATATCCTGGTAGATACAAGGGAAAGCCTGCAAAGGCACAAAAACGTCATAGTATTACAGCACGGAAACAAAAACTTATTTTCTGATACAATATTTCAGCAAAGCTATAGCCCCATGATTCCCATTGTCCTGGCACACGATCAATAGCTAAGCCTCCAAAATGGTCTTCAGGCAAATGCCTGACCATCTATTTCCTCTGCCTCCCTCCAAACTCCCATCCGCTCTCTTACCTTTCCGGTTCTTCAGATTGTACTGCAACAGCAACAGAGCTTATCCCCAGCAGACCTTTGATCTTGGAATGAGATAGTGTGGTGCTGCTGCTGCTAAAGCTTTATAACCCATTGTTTGCCCATTGTTTATAATGGATTCTCCTGGCACATGATCTTTTGGGCTGGGTAAATAGGTATTTAATGTGCGTTACTGCTAATGGCATGAGTGCAGTTCAAGGCCAGAGAGTAAAGTTAACTTTGCGTATGTTGTGCATGTTTTACTTGTGCATCAGAGACTGCTTGACAAGGTAGGTTTTCAACACTTCAGTGCTTCAGTCCTCTTTGCCATAGTTGTCCTTGAGTTATGACAGTGCACTTAGAGACAGTTCAAAGTGACACCACCCCCAAAGTACTTATGACACAGTCCCAAAGTTATGAATGTTGCAGCCTCGTGGCAGTCGTCCACCGTTACAACCAGCCACAGAGACACTGCGACATCCCCCCCGGCTATTCCCATGCACACACGCACCTAACAGGCACTGGTCCTGCTATGCTAGCCCACCGACTCCTACCCATTCCATCACCGGTGGTTCACTTACTGTTTGAAATCTGCAGAGTCAGGGCCATGTGGCAGAAAAGCAACCATCTTCTCAGACTCTGGTGAAGCTGTTTTCCTTAGATATCCTTCTGTCCCCTTTGCAAAAAGCTTTTTGCACAGATGAAGGAGACCTGCAGGAGTACGAGATTGCACCTCTGAAGGTTTCCTTCCCTTTGCAAAAGACTTGTGGTGTGAAGAACGGAGGCCTGCAGGGGTGCGAGATTTGTCCCCGAAAGGCTTCTGTACCCTTTGCAAAAGCTTTTGGTGTGGAGGACGGAGGCCTGGAGGACCACAAGATTGTGCTCCTTCAGACTCACTGAGGCTGCCTAGCGCAGCAAAAGCAGGTGTTCTGTTTAGGCAATCTTGATGAGTCAGCCAAGCTGAAGAACCCATCCCGCTCTGCCTCTGCTCTCATCACTCCGCTTTTGGGGTGCTTTTGGAACAAGCAAAGAAACCGCACTGCAAACCCCACAGCAGAGAGACTGGAGAGACGACCGCTCACTTGACGATAAAGGAGGAGTAGGCAGTCTGGAACTCTGGGGAACTTCGGAAGATGAATCTTCACAGGCCCAGTGCACCTGTGGATATCCAGTGGGGCAGGATGAGAGGGGGAACCACTATGAAGACCCCAATGGAGCATGAGAAATCTCCGCAGAGGGAGGCCTTGGGTGGTCAGAAGTAGCAGCCTGTCCCAGTGCTAGGCCACTCATGCTCTTCCCCACCTCGAGATGCCTCGTGTGCACTTTACAACCTGCACATTCAATTAACAAATGAATTGGGGAAATCAGAGAGGGATCACATTCATTTAATGTGACCCACATAATGAATCCTTGGGTTATAAATGCAATGGGCAGGCTATGTTACATCTGCTATTCAATGATTACCTGTACAGGCTGTGTGTTTCCTCCAAATTGTGTACATTTAGAGGGTGCCTTTAAATTACCATAGGGTATCTGTAGTTACTATCTGCTAGAAGAAAGAAGTAACTAGTGTGATAGTAGGAGGTCACTAGAATTGATTCAGTGAAGTCAAACATTAGTCAACGTCCCCTATGAGGACCACCTTCAGGCATTGGGGAGCCCATTGTTATATGCAAATCGAACTTTGCTCACCTGCATTTTGCATCAGCTAAAGCGTCTAAGTAGAAAAATGTAGGATGTTTCATCATTTAGATTTCGGGGGTGGTGGTGCTCAATTTCAATAGATTCAAAGTATCCCAGGAAGATTGATTGCTAGCACATACATAGTGCCTAAAATGTTTGAACTATTTTGAGTTAATATTTCTGCACAAATACGATCTAAAACAGAGGTCTCCAACTTTGCTGGCTGAGGAATTCTGGAAGTTGAAGTCCACAAGTCTTAAAGGGACCAAGGTTGGAGACCTCTGATCTAAAACACAATCTGTTCTCCACCAAGTCCTAAAATTATTTTCAGAGAACCCAATTAAACAAATGAGTCAAAACATTATACTTGCTCATTTACAGCAGTGGCCCTCAACCTTTTGGGCCCCAGAGACCGTTTCCATCGGGAAAGGTTTTCCCACAGCGGTTGGTGGTCTCGCATGCTGCCTGCCTCTTGCAAACGGGGCTTGGCTTGTTCACACAACCTGGTCGCTGGCATTCCATGGCCTGGTGCCATCCACAGACTGGGGGTCGGGGATCCCTGATTTACAGTATGTATTGGAGACAATGATCTCAAGCTACATATTGTTGAGTAGCAGGTATATGAGAACCTCTAGGAATATCAGTTCATTTGAAGTGGAAATTAGAGTCAGGTATTCCAGTCAGTGGGATGATAATCAGGTGTGAATGGAGGAAGTTCTGCCTTATTTAAAGAACAGAATTCTGGCTATTTGCTGTCAAAAGCTGATCTTGTAGCAAAAGTCTGAGTTATGCTTTGAACAGAGGAAAATGCTGGGGATGGCTCAAAAGACAATTGTAAATGCTTGCCTGGCTGGAAAAGGTTATGAAAACTATTTCCAAGAAATTTGGGTTCTGCCAATCAACTAATAGGCAGATTGTGGACATATGGAGGCAATTCAACACTAGGCGTGAACAACCAACCAAGATCACCAAGAGCAAGGCATATAATTTATTTATTTATTTATTTATTTATTTATTTATTTATTTATTTATTTATTTATTTATTTATTTATTTATTTA
>JANHFO010025911.1:0-11780 GCA_032468095.1 Pareas carinatus | reverse complement strand
CAGGGGGGAGGAGGAGGAGATAATGAGCAAACAGTATTACATCTTTGACGCTTAACTTTCCCCTCAACCTACGACCGCAATTCAGCTCAAATTTTCTATCGCTAAGCCAGACAGTTGTGAACTTGGGACCTTTGCCCCATTTTAGGACCTTCCCCGCCCCAGTTGTGAGGGGAATCCCTGCCGTGGTTAAGCGAGTCGCAAGGCTGTCAAGAGAATCTGGCTTCCCTGTCGACTGTGCTCGTCAGACCGTCCTAAAAAAGCGGATCACGTGACGCTCCACCTCCACCCCGAGTACGCTGCCCCCGGCATAAATATGCAAGCCGGTGGCCAAGCGTCCGAATTTTAACCACGGGACACACCCCCACCTCCCGGGGATGCTGCAACGGTTGTCAGTGGGAACAATGGTCCTGAGTCGCTTTTTTCCAGTGCTGTTGTAACATTGAACGGTTACTAACTGAACCGCTGCATTCCGGAGTTTCTTTGGGAATCCGGAGAATAGTTCCCTTGGCCTCCTGAAGGCGTGAAAGAGCTGGATTCCCCTCGCTCTCCCTGCCAATCCGCCCCTTCTGTCTCCCTTTCGCCAGCCGTCTGCCCCCCCTAACAGCCCCCCCTTTCTCCGGAACAGGATTTGTGCAAGAGAAGACCTGCACCACCACCCAGAACAGGGTCTGCTGGTGTTCTCCAGGGCACTTTTGCAGCTCGTTGGTCTCCGGGAAATGCTACCACTGTCAGGCCTACCGGAAGTGCGCGATCGGCTACGGAGTGGTCCAGGCGGGTAAGTTTGGAGGCACAGTGGGTGCCCGTCGAACACACACACACACACACACAAAAGGAGGAGGGATTTCTCGCTACTTTGCCAAACAGGGTTGGGTGACAGGCGGATACTGGTCTGTCTGAAAAGTCTTCCGGAGCCATGATTCATTTCGCCGAGCGTGTCTGGACACACAAGCCATTTGTCTCCGATGTACACACACTCCAGACCTACCTACATACAATAATCAAACGGTGGTGACAATCGTAAAGTAAATAAAGTACATAGGCGTAAGATAACGTTCATAATCGTAAAGTACATTCCTCTGGTCGCGCACGTACGAGGCTGCAATCGACAAACCGCGCTCTGAATCCTGAATGCAACCACGATCACGAAGTACATTCATCGTGTATAATATAAAGGGGAATATTTGTAGCTGGGGGTTGAAATGAGGGGTCCTTGGGAGGGGGGTCTCTGAGCTTGGGGAGGGGGCCGGTTTACAGGCGTTTCATGACCAAACTAGGTAACATCATCAGTGCTAGAAGGGAGGGGAGGATGCATTTCTAGCACTGATAATGTTCCCTAGTACGGTACTGAAACGTCTGCAAGAAAACTGCTAAGCTCAGAGGGCACCAAGGACCCCCTTCAGGTCTCCCAAAGCCCACCTGAAATTTATTGGGTGTTGCAAAGGGGTCCATATGCTGCAAAGCATTTTCTCCAGATCGATTTTCTACGCAGCTTTTCCGCGTAGCGGAAGATTGAATAAGAAAGAGGGGTGTTCGGCCACCTCGATTTCTTGGCGTAAAGCTCTTGATGTCCCCGATTTCCCCTCTGAAAAGGAACCTTAAATCCTTTTCTTCAACATGCAAGCACAGGTCATCCTCAACTTACAACCGTCCGCTTAGTGACCGCCCCAAGTCACCTTGGCACTGAAAAAAAAGGGGGGATTTCGGACCATGTTTCACAATTCAGACACTTGGCAACGTTTTCCTATTTATGAGGGTCGCAGTGTCCCGGTGTGTGTGTGTGTGTGTGTGTGTGTGTGTGTGTCACATGATCCCCTTTTGGCAACCGACAAAGTTCACGGGGGAAGCCTGTGAGATTTAGGGGCTCCCTGGTGGTCGTAAGTCAAGCTATTGCTTGTAGCGAAAGGAGCTGGTGAGGCCTGGAGACTGGAGGAAAATCTCGCAGGGCTGGAGACGTCGTGTGTGTGTGTGTGTGTTTGTGTGTGTGTGTGTGTGTGTGTGTGTGTCGCTCCCACACGTCCGGGACTTGAACGCAGAGCATTTATCGACAGGAAAAGGAAGTTTACAAAAGGACAGGAAAAAGCCAGAGAATTGTAGCACAGAAGCGGTGGGACGTGAGCCAAACAAACCGCTTTAGCTTGATTCCGCTTTGAAATTTTACAAAATTCCAAAGAGAAATCTGGACTGAATGAGGTGGATTTCAGCTCGTCTTCAAGCAGTCCTCCACTTACGACCACAACAGAGCTCCCAAAATTTCTGGCGCTAAGCCAGATGGCTGTTGGGTGAAATCCCCCCCCCGCTTTTACGACCTTACTGGCCCACCCTGGTTAAGCGACTCCCTGCATTTGTTCACGGACGCTAAGTGAAATCCAACTTCCACCGTGGACTTGGCCGGTCGCAAAAGGGGGGAATCACGCAACCCCGGGACGCCGTGCCTGTCGTAAATGCGAGTCGGTGGCCAGGCGTCTGAACTTTGATCCCGTGACCCTGGGGACGGTGGAACGCTGGCGCCAAAAACGATCGTAAGTCTCATTTTTCGATGCCGTTATAACCTGAAGCGGTCACTAAACGAACTGTTGAGGACTACATGTACTATAAACTATAATAATAAAGAATACCAGAAACAGGTATTTATGAAATCTAGGCTTCGTCCCATCTGGTTGTAATTCTGACCACTTGCAAAATACACAGAGAAAAATGCAATAAAGTACGAGGGCAATTCGGTGATCCCGAGGACAGACGCTTGCAGATACAGAACTTTTACGATGCACATTAGAAAACTACAACATTCCATTACTTTTCGACATCACCGCCGTTTCAATGGAGGCCCTTGTCAGAACTTCTTACAAGGCTTGAAATTCCTTCTGCAAGGAAATCTCCCTCCTGGGAATGAAGCCCCCCTGGAACGGCATCGTGAAGCGTATGGTCATCGTTGAAGCGGAGCGACGCAAGCATGATAACTTCTGCGTTGTGGCGTTGGTTCCCGGCAATGCTTGCCCGCACACCGCTAGACACGCCCAAGGACTTTTGGTTCCACCGTTGGGATGTTTTTTATCATTCCCCCCCCTCCCCAGAGCAGATTTGGCGCCGAGCTACTCTCACCACTTCCGGCTTCCTTCCCAGGAGGGAGATTTCTTTGCAGGAGGGATTTCAAACCTTGCAAGACGTTCTGACCAGGGCCTCCGCTGGAACGGCGACAATGTCGAAAAGTCATGTTGTGTTGTAGTTTTCTAAGGTGTATCATAAAAGTTCTGTATCTGCGAGTGTCTATCCTGGATATAACCAAACAGATTGCCCCCGTACACCAACAAGTACGATTCAGTCTCTACAACTCAGTTGGAAGAAATTTTACACCGTGAGTGTAAGTTGACGTTTTCTCCACCCAACCGTACGGCCTCCGAAGCTTAAGGAAGAAGAAGGCAATCAAGCCAAGGATTTCCCCAGAAGCACAAGTCCACGGGGAAAGTTAGATTCTCTTAATAACCATGTTCCTCACGACGGCAGTGGTTTGCTTCACAAGGGCAGCGAGACAGTGGTCAAATGGGGCCAAGTTTGGTGGTCAAACGGGGCCAAGTTTGGTGATCAAACGGGGCCACATTCACTTTGGCAAGGGTCTGGCTTAGCAAAGGAAATTCGGGGGCTCCGTTGCCGTCGTAAGTCGAGGCAGAGATGGGAAGACGAGAGGCCTCGGAGAGGGGAGGCGTTTGTGTTGACGTTTCCCACGGCTTTTCCCCTGGACGCTCCCGATTCCTCCCTTGTTGTGTTTCCAGAGAGACGGGCCCTTTTCGGGCTCCGGAGTGTCTGTCCAACTTCCCCAGCCGTTTCCTCTCCTCGCCCCGCCCCTTTCTCCAAGCGGGGCCAGTCGCAACCCTTGCTGTGAGTTGTCGTTTCTTCGCAGGCACCAGAGCCGCGGACGTGGAGTGCGCCCCGTGTGAGCCGGGAAGCTTCTCCCATCTCGAGTCTCACCTCAACGTCTGCACCCCTCACCGGATGTAAGTTTGCCGCTGTGCTCTTTATACAGGCCGTCCTCGACCTAGCGGTTCATTTAGTGACCGTACGAAGTTACAGCGGCATCGAAAAAAATAACTTATGACCCCTTTTCACGCTTATAACTGTTCCAATATCCCCACTTGGCAACGGATTCATATTTATGACAGTTGCCAAGTTTTCGAATCGTTTTTTCAAAAATCTTTGTCTTTTGAGATTACAGCTAGTCCCCGACTTACAACAGTTCATTTAGTGACCGTTCCAAGTCACAACGGCACTGTAAAAAGTCACTTGGGACCGTTTTTCACACTCACAACCGTTGCCCCATCCCCACAGTCCCATGATCAAATTTCCGCCGAGCTTCACCGAACCACCGTGTGACTGACTTAACGACTGCCGCGATTCACTTAACAACCGTGGGAAGAAAAGTCGTAAGGCAGAGCAAAATTCATTTGGCTTGGCCCCGTAAATCTGGGGCTCCAATGTCGTCATAAGTCGAGGACTGCCGATAAAGAGCCTTGGGGAGAGGGATCTGCTTAAAACCTTGTAGGGAAAAAACCGCAATAGATCTTGCACACCTCCAAGCCCCCAAATATTTTATTGTTATTCGCAAAATGTGTTTGCTGCCCAAGCTGTCCCCCCCCCAAAAAAAGAACAATTAATCAGTGCAACAACTCGCCTTCAGAAGTTGTGGGTGCTCCGTCTCCGGAGGTTTTCCAGTGGTGTAAGCCCTTGACATACGACTGGAATTGAGCCTCACATTTCTGTTTGCCAAGCGAGACAATCCTGAGGTAAATTGCCCCGCCCCCATTGGACGTGCTTTCTTGCCGTCGTCCGGCGAGTAACGCAGTTGTTAAGCGAATCCGGCTTCCCCCTTGACTTCGCTTATCGCAAAAGGGGATCCTGGGAGGCGGCGACCGTCCTAAATATGAATCCGTTGCCAAGCGTCTGGATTTTAATCGCGGCACCACGGGGGATGCCGGGAACGCCCATGTGAAGTGTGAAAAACGGTCATGGGTTGCCTTTTTCCACGCTGTCGCAGCCTCGAAGTCGCTAAATGAATCAAGTCGAGGATTCCCTGATAGGGGAAATCAAAGCACTTCACTTCCTCGGTTTATTTTCTCATAACTTTTCGAGGGGAAAAGCACAGGAAATCTGTATTTTCTGGAAAGCAGCCAGTCCCTCCTAGATATTTTTTCTACCCTAGCCAGGAGTTTCTTCAGCCAAGTCGGAATCGATTCCTACGAATCCTCTCGGATTAAGTTCCGTGGCAACCCCCCAAAATCCGAAATGGCTACAGAGAACAAAGAGTGCGTACCATGATCAAAATGACATTCGCCGGCCGATCTCACGCTACAACACTCTGCACTACCAGGGGGGGTGTCCCCCGACTTACGATCACAGCCAAGCACCCAAATTTCATTTGTGAAGGGAACGATGCCCCGTTATACAACTTTTCTTGCCGCCGGTTGTTAAGCGAATCACGGCAGCGGTTGAGTCAGTAACACACTGGTGGAGCGTCGGTTGCCATGCGTCTGGATTTTGAAAGAAAAAAAACACCAGGACCATAGGGATGATGCAACGGTCGTTAAGGGTGAAAAAGAGTCCCAAGTCTCTTTCCAGGGCCGTTGTAACTTCGGTCGGCCACTAAGTGAACTGTGTGTACTCCTCTCTTGCTGGAAGGAGGCTGCTTAAAAGGATAGAAATGCTAAAATCGAAATGGCCTAAGTCGCTTTCTTCAGCGGCGTTGTAACTTCGGTCACTAAATGAACAATTGTTAAGTCGAGGACCGCCTGGATGAAGAGGGTCCCCATCTTCAATTATTCAGTGCCGGCGGGGGGGATGCCCTGATTCTAATAAAAGGGGGTTGTGGTAGTCATCGACGTACAACCCCAATGGACCCCTCCCCCCAACACTTCATTTGTTCAGTGAGACATGTGCGAAGCGGGTTTTGGTCGCTGTGGCCCAGGGGTCGGGAATGATGACCTCTAGAGATAACCTCGTTCCTGGAAACGCCTCCATCACGTTAATCAAGGTGAAGTCACGTGGAGTTTCTGAGGGTTAAGAGGGAAAAAATAAATAAAAGATGGAAGTTGTGTCATAGAAATTTCACAATCGCGCAACAGAAACGTTGCATTGAAACTCCTGAAGTTAGATTCGCTTTTTTCCCCTCACTTGTTTGTTTTGATCGTCCTCTCCCCCACCAGCTGTCAACCGGTGCTGGTTCCCGGAAACAGCAAAAGCGACACCATCTGTGGCAGTCCAGGTGTGCACGTAGACCTCGGGGCGACGTCCACACAACTCGCAACCGTTACGAAGAGGCTACCGGAGCGGGTTGGGACCGAGAGGCCGACGTTCAACCACCGGGATCCGTCGGCAGACACCGGTGAGCAAGGACGGAAAGGAACGGTGGACATTTTTCGTCCAGTGGAGATAACCGCTGGTCTGGTTTAAATCGGGGATCTGCAAGCGTGGCGGTCTTTAAGATTTGTGGGCTCCAGCTACACCGTAAAAAAAAGGTTGAGACCTCAGAAAGAGGGCAGGGAAGAGCAACCGAGAGGATTAGGGGGGTGGATGCTAAAATATAGGAAGAACGATTGCAGGAATCGAGGGAGAAGGATTAGGAGTGACAGGAAAGCGGCCTTCCGACATCTCAGGGGCTGCCCCCAAAGAAGAGGCAGTCAAGCTATTCTCCAAAGCCCTGGAAGGCGGGACAAGAAGCGACGGATGGAAACGAATCAAGGAGAGAAGCAAACTAGAACTAAGGAGGGATTTCCTGACAGGGAGGACAATTCATCAGTGGAACAGCTTGCCACCAGAAGTTGTGGGAGCTTCATCCATGGAGGCTTTTAAGAAGAGATTGGACAACCCCTTGTCTGGAATGGGTATGGGGTTTCCTGCCTGAGCGGGGGGTTGGGCTAGATGACCTCCAGGGTCCTTCCCAACTTGGGTTGCTATTGTTATTAACTCCAGAATTCCGCAGCCAGCCAACTAAGGAAGGGTTGAGTCTGAGATGCTTACTCCAATTACATTAAGGCCTGGGACTCGGATTTCTCTTATCTACCCATTGCCTTGGCAATGTCGCCCTCAACTTACAACGGTTTGTTTAGTGACCGTTCCAAGTTACAACGGTACTGAAAAAAAGGAACTGGTTTCCCCCCCCCCCCGCCGCCCCCTTACAACCGTTGCAACATCTCCAGGGTGACGCAATCAAAATTTAGAGGCTGGACAGCGGACTGGTATTTATGACACTCGCAGCGTCCCGGGGATCACATGATCCCCTTTTGTGACCTTCTGACAAGCCAGTTCAAGGGGGAAGGCAGATTCACTTAACAACCGCGTGACTAACTCAACAGCGGCAATGATGCACTTGACCCCTGTGGCGAGAAAGGTCACCAGATGAGTCGAAACTCACTTGGACAATTGTGTCACTTAGCCACAGAATATTTTGGGCCTACGTTTGGTCGTAGATGGAGAATTGCCTGTTATGCTTGTTTTAAGGCATTTTAGGGTTAATATTCATGATCTTCTTTATTAATAGCCTTATTATTATTATGGCTACATCGCTGAATATAACAGGAAACAGTGTCCTCCTGTGGTCAAAGCAGGTACAGCAGCCACAGATGTTTGATAGATAGATAGACAGACAGACAGATGCCGTGGTGGTGCAGTGGTTAGAATGCAGCATTGCAGGCTAATTCTGCTTACTGCCAGTTCGATTCCAACCAGCTCAAGGTTGACTCAGCCTTCCGTCCTTCCGAGGTGGGTAAAATGAGGACCCAGATTGTTGGGGGAAACAGGCTGACTCTGTAAACCACTTAGAGAGTGCTGTAAGGCACTGTGGAGCAGTATTTAAATCTGAGCGCTATTGCTGTTAATTCTAGAGATACCATAGAAATGCTGCAGAAATTAGAGATGGTAACAAAGAAAAACTTTATCTCTGTTGCTCTCTAGTCGCTTCCTGGAGTTTCCACAGCTTAGATATGATATATAGGTAGTCCTCAACTTACGACCAAATTTGAAACCCCCCAAAAAAATTTATGTTGTTAAGTAAGAAGTTTGTTTTGTCCCATTTTATGACTTTTCTTCCCGCCTTTAAGTGAATCTCTGCAGAGGTTAAATTAGTAACACGGTTGTAAATTGAATCTGGCTTCCCCGTTGACTTTGCGAGTCAAGACGGTCACAAAAGGGGATCCTGTGACCCCAGGGACACTGCAACTGTTGTAAGTGTGAGTCAGCTGTCAAGCATCCGAATGTAAATCACGTGACCATGGGGGAATGCTTCAACGGTTGTAAGTGTGAAAAACGGTTCTAAGTCTCTTTTTTCAAGGCCGTTGCAACTTAAAATGGTCGCTAAATGAACTGTTGTAAGTTGGGGACTGCCTCTACAGCAATCACACAATCCCAGCCTCAGAATTTCCAACTGGTTTTAACCCAATTTTCCAATAGTTTCTCTTTCGGGAGCACAAAATGTTTCCACGTGCCTTCCCGAAACAAAGGGACTAGACGAAAGGTGCAATTTCTCAGCGTGGCTTCGTCATCCTAACTGTGTTTTTATTCATTTAGGGCGAATTGTCGGCATGACGGCTATCCCTGTGGTTCTGGCCATCCTCATTTGTTTCATCGTTTTCAGAAAAAATGGTACGTTGAAGCTACAAAACAGGCAGAACGGAAGACTTCTCTCGAGGTGTCCTTTCATTATTATCCCGGTTTTAAATCAAATCATTTGATAGACAGCAAAGAAGTTTTTACAAGCCAACAAAGAAAGAAAGGGTGTCTTGAATGGCCATTTCTAGCTTATTCGCTTTCATCGGCGAGGCATTAGACCCTTGGTGGGATTCGAACCTGAGCTGAACGACGTGACTCAACGGATAAGATGCTGAGTTTGTCGATCGGCAGTTTGAATCCCTAAGCGTCGCATAACGAAGTCAACTCTCATTACTTGCCCCAGCTTCTGCCAAGCGAGCAGTTCGAAAGCATGTAAAAATGCGAGTAGAAAAATAGGGACCACTTCGGTGAGAGCAGCGCTCCGTGCGCCTTAGGCGTTTAGTCATGCCGGCCACACGACCACGGTGACGTCTTCGGACAGCCCTGACTTTTCGGCTTAGAAACGGAGATGAGCACCGTCCCTAGAGTCGGTTCAACTAGCACCCATGTGTGTGGGGGGGAAACATTTGCCTCAGCCTGCAATCCAGCCCAGGTTCAAATCCCATCAAAGGTATGCCATGCCGATAAAAGCTAATGAGCTAGAAATGGCTTCCTTTCTTTGTCGGCTTGCAAAATTTCTTTTGGTGTTTATAAAAAAAAATCTGTCACCTAGCGACAGGCCTGCTAAAGCCCCTAGTCTGGGGCTGAAAGGAAAACCAAGTGCCTCATTTAAAAAAAAAACAAATCCTAAATCATTTGATATTACAAAAAAAAACCTGGTTCCTGGAACAAAGTTAATTCAAGGGAAATCTGAAACTGTTCAGGTTAAGTTATACTACATAAAGGGAGTCCTCGACTTGCAAAAGTCACCACGGCACTAAAAATGACCATTTTTCACACCCATGGCCGTTGCAGTATCCCGTGTAAATCGAAATCTAGTTGACGCGATCCCTTTCTGCGACCTGGTCGCAAGCAGAGTCAATGGAGAAAGCTGGATCCAGTTAACCGTGTGACTAGCTGAATGACGGCGGTGGTTCACTTAACGACGGCGGCAAGACAGGTTGCAAAATCGGGAAAAGCTCAGTGGACCCCTGGGTTTCCGCTCAGCAACAGAAATTTTGGGCTCCGTCGTGATCCCGTGGAGAGATATCTGTAGTTCTCCTGAAAAGTTGGGGGACGATGGGGTAGATTCATCAAAGGGCCTGTAGCTTTCACTATATTTCAGCCCACGCGTCCTTGAACTGAAGACCTGAACTTTTCTTAAAGTTTTAATTTTCTTTCCGGCAGGCCAGAAGTGCATTCCCATGTGGGACAAGAAAAAGCAGGTGAGCATGTTCGGCCTGTCGGCGTCTAATACGTCGGAATTTGAACAGCTTCGTTGTCGGAGAGACCCAGAGTTAAAACCGGGCCTCCGTTTCTCCGTTTTCCTTTCCTGCTGGACGAGCTCCTGAATCGGGACGTGAAAAACGGGCCAAAAAAAAATCCCGTTTCCCACCCCCTCAAAAAAAAAAAACAAGCCCACCCAGAAGATATTAGAGGAAGAGCGGAGGAGGAGGGAGAAGGAAAACGAAGCACCTACGCATTCGTGTTTTGGGATGACAAGCCGTCCTCGAATTGCGGCAGCTCATTTAGTGACCGTTCAAAGTTCGGTCACGCTCCAACGGGCACCGAAAGAAAAGGGAGGAGTTAGGTCCGTTTTTCACCCTTACGACCGTTGCGGTATCCCCCACGGTGACGTGATTAATTTATGGCGGTTGCAATTTTCCCGCGTCACGTGATCTCCTTTTGCGAAATTTTGACGGGCCAAGTCAAGGGGGACGGCACATTCACGTAACAGCCGCCTGACTGACTCTACAACTGCGCTGTTTCACTCGCCGATGTGGCGAGAAAGGTCGCCAGATGAGTCAAAACTCACTCAAACCGTCGTGCCACTGGGCCTAATTTTGGTCGTAGGTGGAGAACTGCCTGTCAAAGCTATTTTAAGGCAGGTTACGGTTATTATTCATCATCTTGTTCATTAGTAGCCTTATTATTAAATTTAAGAGGGCAACAGGAGGCCCAGGTGCTGCAGAACAGGCACTTGAGCAGAAAAACAACTTAAAAAAAACAACCTTAAACTGAGTTAAAATGTCCTATGATGGCTACATAGCTGAATCTAAGGGACATAAGACACCGCCCTCCTGTGGTCAAAGCAGGCATAGCAGCCACCCAAAGAAACTTATTTGACGGCATTTTAGGGTTATTATTACAGGTCGTCCTCGAACTTACAACAGTTTGTTTAGTGGCCGTTCAGACTTACGATGGCCCTGAAACAAGTGACTTAGGAGAGTTACAAACTTTGCAATATTCCCTGATGAAAATTCAGACGCTTTGGCAACCGGCTCGTATTTACGACGGCCGCGTTGTCCCGGGGTCACGGGATCCGCTTTTGCAGCCTTCTGATTTAGCCAAGTCCATGGGGGACATCCGGATTCGTGGGGCTAACTTGTCCAACGCAACGATTCACATCACAACGGTGGCCGGGAAAGTCGTAAAACGGGGCCCATGACTAATTTTTCAATTAGCAACTTAAATATGTGGTCATAACTCGAAGGACTGCATTAGGGGAAGGGCAATAAAGGATGGAAGTGAAGGGCCAGCGTGAGAAAGCTGAACGGATCCCGATTTGGGTCCTGGGGGTCCTGACGGGATCTCTTCAATCCACCTCTGAGGTTTGGCTTCTCCGACTTCTTCCAGCCGTTCCTGCCTCCCGAAAAGTTCCCGGGCAGGTGGCCTCAGGAGCCCAGGATGATGGGCCAGGAGAAGGACAGCCTCTTGCGGATGTCCCCCTCCAGCTTTTGGGAAAGTCCAGCTGGGCCTGAGAAAAGCCACCGAACCAGCAATGGAGACCCTCCCAAGACGGAAGCGGACAACGTTCAACAGAGACCTCTCCCGCTGGACGAGAGACCGTGCTACAGCACAGCGGATTCAAGTGAGACCTGGGGGTGGGGTTGGGGTCAGATTGGGGAGCAGCCCCATTTCCGGGGGTGCTGGGTCACCCCGGGCCGGGCTGGTTCGTTGGAAATCCTAGGATTGTGGGGGGTCCTTGCTGCCCTCTGTGGCTTGTCTTCTAGACGTTGCGTTACCGTACTAGGTAACGGCATCAGTGC
>JANHFO010025782.1:0-11788 GCA_032468095.1 Pareas carinatus | reverse complement strand
GTCCATTGACAAGAGTTGGACCAACAGGACAAAACTTTTTAGTTGTTTAAATATTCATAAAGTGATTGGAACAAAACAGGCATGGGGAAGGGAGGGACCTTTGATCTATTCAACTTATAAATGTGAGTGCTTGGCTGCTGTGAAGGAGAACCTTGCTAGGGTTGTGCCCACTGATGAATCACTAAAGTTGGAACAAAAAAGGCGAATACTTATTAAGAACCACTTAAAATCTGACAGCAGGAATCTAGTGAAAGATAAGGTAAGTAGCTGAAGCATTTAGGGAGGAAACCAGGAGTATGTAATCTATGTATGTGACTGAATGCATATATGTATTTATTTTCTCTTGGGTTTCCAGTGTGCTGCAACATTCACTTCTAAATTCTGCTCCCCTAAATCTTTCCTGGTTATTGGCGGTGATGATGGGAGCCATAATCTAAAATATCTGGAAAACATAATCTTGCAGGAGCCTATCCTATGAGCCTTTGAAGTTGGATTAGCCTTTATAGCCCTGCTGTTGGACTCTGCTCACCTCCACTCTGCACTGTTGATACATTTGGAAATAAGTAGAAATTGCAAAGCCACACAGAATTGCTGGAATTTGCCGGGTAGAAAATCCTATCTCAGAAAATAGCCACAGGGAAAAGAAAAAGAAAAAAAATGCTTCAACTTATGACGATCATGACTTATGATGGAAATTCCAAGCTTCATTATGGTCATAAGTCAAGGGCTACCTGTAAAACACAGGGGGAAGCTTACTGTTTTATAGGTAGCCCTTGTTGGAAGCCCCCCTTCCCAGAATTAAATTTTTTTTTGTTCCTAACATTAAAAAGAGGCAGAAGAAAAGGAAAAAAAATTTGAAAACACAAAACAGCCCCAAAGTCTTCCTGGTATGAGGCATTAGGTATGGAGATTTCTTTACGCTGGGCCAATCCATTCATAAACAAACAGAAACCAGAAACTCTGGATAAGATTAGCTCACACAAACAAAACACCTAGAATTTGCATTTCTCTTCCGCCTGCAGAGCCATCCATGACCCCTACATAACCCCATAGGATTTTAGCAACAGCCATTAGACTATTTTTAAAAACCCACGTTCTTACACAAAAACAGGCACCTCCTTTCACAAAGCCCCAAAGAATGTATAAAAACCCACCTACACCCAACCCCATTTTGTCAGCTACCCCAGAAACGTGACTGCCATGGTTTGCTTCTGAGAACTAAATAAAATGGAGACTTTCTTTCAGCTGCTTCCAATTCATTTCTTCAGTGTCTTTCTCCCAGCTTGGAACAGGACCGGATATTTCTTCCAACACCTTTGACTAATGATCATAATGGAGTCTGGAATTTCCATTGTAAGTCATGATACTCATAAAGTGAGGCTTCCACATGACCGAACTTGACTTTGCGACATTTTTTTGTGACGGTCGTTAAGCAAATCCAAGTATTGTTAGAGTGCTTTTTGACAGAAACTAGTTCAAAAGAACAGAAATGCAAAAATGTTGCAAATCAATCATAAAAGATAGTTGTTAATTTTAATTTTGTTCTAGAATATCAGCTATTTTATTCAGTTTTGTATTTTAGATTTGATAAGCATTCCTTCATTTTTTTTATCTAAGCAATTAATAAAAATAAATGAAAATGAAAGAGGCCATTTAATCCATCAACCAAATCTCTACTCATGTTGAAGTAAGTAGGATTCCTGTTGAACTTTATGACACTCTGCTCAATATTCCCCTTGAATCTAAGAAGGACCTATTAATCCTCTCTGAGTACAATTTTCACGCTAGTTATTCATCACACCAACTGACAAATATTTTCAAAGTTTCTACTCACAACATCAGGAACTGTGTCAAATGCATTCCGAAATCAAGATGTATTACATCTGTAGCATTCCCATCCTCTACCAAGGATGAAGATGAGATGAAATTGATTTGGCAAGATTTGCTCTTGAATAACTCATGCACTGTTTTCAATCAATGTCAAATCAATCAAGTTACATACCGCCTCCTTATAATCTAAAAGGCAAATCAATTTCTCAAAAGTTTCAGATAGATTAATTTCATTAAGATTTGGCCAGCCTCTCCGAGACTTCTTTTAGTACTCTGCATACACCTTATCTTGGACCTGGAGATATTTAACTGAAAGTAACTGGGAATTCCTAGCATGTTTCTATCAGTCCTAATTCTGTCCTTGTTTTGCTCTTCACGCTTACCTGACGGGCCACTTAGCACCTGCTCTCAGAAGAATGAGCCAAAATAACAGCTGAATAGCTCTTTTTATGATTACCTGTCACCATGTTGTCACCTTCATAGAGAAGCTGGTACACTGATCTTCCCGCCTTATTTTTATATTGAACGGTTTGCATTCAAGAGTTGACAGGGGCAATAAACATAGGTGAGTCAGAAGTAATCTTCATTTGAACATGAAGATTCCATTTCATTAACGTGATTAATAGATTTTACTCCACTGAACTTCGTGTTCCTTAAATCCATGGAATAGCTCGAAACCAACAGATCACATAACCAACTCAGAGCAGCTGAGAAATTTCTTCAGAAGGATCACCAGAATGAAACTATTCCAATAATCAACCACAAATTTCTCTACTTTAGAATGTGATAGAGCCATGATGGCTAACTTTTTAGACACTGAGTTGCGACTAATGAGACGTAACTCATGATGTCATCTCCCGGCGCCGCTATTCTTTTTCTGAGCATGCGCACGGTCCTGTGACATCATTGTCTGGTGCCACTACTCCTTTGACCAATTATTCTCTCTCAGCTCTAGGAAGAAGCAGAAAAGGACAAGTCATTTCCCAAAATCTTGCGAAGAAAACTGCAGAGACTTGTCCAGGCAATTTCCAGAAGTCAAGACTAATTCAAAGGCATTTAAAAAAAAAAACCAAAGAAGAAATGATGATTGAATCTGTCATCTCATTAGCAATGTCTCAGAGTGTTTGTTTGGTGTTGAACATTTGTATATACTGCAGCCGGATTCTATTAAACTAGGTGTGACTTTAAGAGTGTGCGGAATTGAATCTGTTACCAAATTGACAGGCTTAGGGTTGGTTAAACAATGTAAGATATAGATTACATGGTACAAAAAAAAGCGAATTTTCTCTCAACCCTTCCTTGTTTCTTAATCTAGAGGAGAACAGGGTTAAAGCTGAGTCAGTTTGGTCCAGTGCAGGGGTACCCAACCCCCAGTCCGTGGACTGATCGCGGTCTGTGGCAGGCCAGCAGCTGGTCCATGCAAACAAGCCAAGCCCCATTGACCGGATGCGGGTAGCATGCAAAACCACGCTCCCTCCCGTCCATGGAAAAACCTTTCTCTGTGGAACTGGTCCCTGCTACCCAAAAGGTTGGGGACCACTGGTCTAGTGGTTAAGGTACCAGACTAGAAAACCAGGATATGTAGAGTTATAGTCCCACCTAGGGCAAGTAAACTGACTTTGGGTTAATTTTGAAAGCTGGTTGAGTGACTTTAGGCCAATCATCAAGAGAATGTGAGTTCTAGTTCCATCTTAGGCTAGAAAAGCTGGCTGGGTGACTTTGGGCCAATTACCAGGAGATTGTAAATTCTAGTACACTTTAGGCATGAAAGCCAGTTGGATGACTTTGGGCGGATTATCAGGGGAATGTGAGTTCTAGTTCCACCTTAGTCAAGAAAGCTGATTGGGTGACTTTGGGCCAGTTACTTTATCTCAGCCCAATCCACTACACAAGGCTATCATTGTGGGGAAAACAGGAGGAGGAAAGTGTGTTGGAGATGTTGAGTTATTTATAAAAATCATAAAGGTGAGATACAAATAAATACATATCAGCAAATTCTCATGTTCCTTTTTGCTGTGCATTTCACGGAGAATTGGCCCAGTCAGAATCCCCCTTAGTTGTATCTCTTCCAAAACTAGAAAAGATGCAGATCCACTAGCAATTTCTGAATGCCTTTGTCTCTGCAGCCAATCTGGCTGGGGACACTAGGGTTGGCAATCCTATTTTCCCCATGTCATCAACCTGCTAAATAACTAACTTACACAACACTGTTAAAATATCTAGTAGGAATGTATTACCATCTCATCTTTCCTATTACCTGTTCTCTTAATTGTATGACAATTAACGTGTTGCTTCCATCTTACAATATAAATATAATTGTTCATTTAGTACCCCTATTTTGACTTGTAGAATGATTATTAGTATCCTACAACTGTTCTAAACTTATCACAAACATGTATTGTATGGCATGAGGAAGGTGTTTTGTGACATGATGATTGTACTTTATAACATGATGAATATATTTTATGACTGTGATTGCATTCATGATTAAGATCACGGTTTGTTGATTCCACCTTATATATACAGGACAAGATGAATGTACTTTACGATTATGAATGTGTCTTTTTCTTATATGTAGATGACAAGATGAATATACTTTACGATTATGAATGATTCTTATGCTTTTATATACATGACAAGATGAATGTACTTTAGGATTATGAACGCATCTTATGATTGTAAACACAGTTTGCTTATTGTACGTAGGTAGATATAGAGCATGTGTACCAGAGAAAAAAATTTCTTATGTGTCCAGACACATTTGGCAAAATAAATTCTTGTTCTGATTCTGAATAGCTTCCCTTATATACACAATTGATTGTGCATATATAGATATACAAATGATCACGATTATGCTTATATATCCAAATGTCTATGAAATGTATGTTTGATTGTATCTTATGATGGTAATCACAGTTTGTTTATTGTATGTATGTAGGTATTGAGCATGTTCACTGGCTACAAATTTCCTGTGTGTCCAGACACACTTGGCCAATAAATTCTGATTCTCATTCTGATTCTCATTCTGATTCATGTGCTGGGCATCAAGTTAAAGAATCTGCTGTAGATTTATCTCATATTCTAGGTGCGAACCCTCATACAGCCAAAAGTCTCCAAGCATCCACAAGAACGAGGGATTAGGAGATAGTGAAGTACTCTAAGATTTGCAGATATACAGGTAGTCCTCGACTTATGACCACAATTGAACCCGGCATTTCTGTTGCTAAGCGAGACAATTGTTAAGTGAGTTTTGATCCATTTTATGACCTTTCTTGCCACAGTCGCTGATTGAATCATTGCAGTTAAGTCAGTAACACATTTGTTAAGCGAAACTGGCTTCTTCACTGACTCTGCTCATCAGAAAGTCGGAAAAGGGGATCATGTGACTCCGGGACACCACAACCGTCGCAAGTATGGGTCAGATGCCAAATGTCACTTTTTTCAATGCCGCTGTAACTTTGAAGAGTCGGCTTGCAACTTGAACTGTTGCAAGCCGAGGACTACCTGTACTGCAATTTACTTTTACTTTTATTTTTTTGAGGGAGTGGTAGAACATCAGAATCATAATCAGAATGAGAATTTATTGACCAAGTGTGTCTGGAGACACAAGGAATTTGTCTTCAGTGAACATGCTCAATACCTACATACATACAATAAACAAACTGTGATTACCATCATAAGATAAAATCAAACATACATTTCATAGACATTTGGATATATAAGCATAATCACGATCATTTGTATATATAGGCATAATCAATTGTGTATATAAGCATAAGATACATTACATAAAGTAAGTATAAGCTGCAATCAACAAACCATGATCTTAAGCATGAATGGTGCATATAAGCATAGGATACATTCATAGCCATAAAGTATGTATGCATTGATCATGTCATCATGTTATAAAGTGCGAACATCCTGCCACAAAACACCCTCCGCATTAACCCTGTCCTGTAAGTCAGCTGTTTAGTAGGTTGTTGACATGAGGGAAGAAACTGTCCTTGTGTCTAGTTGTTTAGGTTTGCAATGCCCTGTAGCGGCATCCGGAGGAAAGAAGTTGAAACAGATTATGTCCAGGATATGAGGGGTCCATAATTATTTTCACTGCTCTCATTTTGTCTCGTTCAGTGTGCAGGTCTTCAATGGAGGGGAGTTTTGTAGCAATTATTATCTTCTGCAGTTCTAATTATTCTTTGAAGTCTGTGATTATCATGTTCGGTTGCAGTGCCAAACCAGACAGTTATTTTATTTTATTTTTATTGAAAAGTTTTACAAACAAAAAGAAAAAACAAAACATTTCCCCACCTCCCGCTCTCCCTCCTCCCCCTTTTAATCCAGACAGTTATTGAGGTGTAGATAACGGACTCAATGATTCCTTTGTAGAACTGTGTCAGCAGTTCCTTGGGCTGTCTGAGTTTTCTGAGTTGTCTCAGAAAGAACATTCTTTGTTGCGCATTTTAAATGACATTTTTGATGTTGGCTGACCATTTTAGATCTTGGGATATTGTGGAATCTAGAAATATGAATGGCGCAGAGAGTTGGGAGGAAAGAAACCGAATATCCTGAAAAACGAGCAAAATAACTGCTCCAAAGGGTTCAGTTGAATACATTTCTTGGATGAAAAGCTTCTTGGTTTTCAAGAGAAAAACTAAGGAAGTTCATTTGCCTTTTGGAAAAATTGGATGATTGAGAATCTCCATAGAGATTTGACCGAAATAGCTAGAAGTTTGAATGTTAGTGTTCCTTTTTTGTGTGTGCAAAGTTTTCTTTAATTTTTTTTCATATTGATTAAAATAATACAATTTCCAACAAACATGTTGTCTGAGTGTACTACGCATTCATAATGTTTGCTTCCACGTTCTTTTCTTTACAAATTATTTACATAGCAAATATCAAATTAACAGTATTCCATTTGTAGTGCGAATGTAAACAATCAAAATACATAGTTCATAAATTTCCTATATTGCATTTTTCAAAGATCTTTTTAAATTTCTAATTTACAATTTTTTCTTTTTCTTCAATGTTAATATTTTACTAATTTAATTTTTTCTTTTCTTCTTCATATAATAAATTTCAACAATATAAACATCTATTTCAGTCAAATATAAATTTATAGTTTTAAACTACTCATAAACAATTTTAAATCATTCTCTATCATTTACAAAAAATATCATCATATATTATTTTCATAAATTGAATTCTAACCTTTTTTCAATTTATTTTTATATTTATTTTTTTTATAATTATATTTTTTTATTCTTCGCATAATACATTTCAATAATAAAAACAGTCATTTGGCATTTCTAAATGTTAGTATTCTACTTGGCTGTGTTTTCTTGTAGAGTCCCGTTGCAGGGCCTATGATAAACGTTCCAAAAAATGAACAAACACCAATGAAAGTTCCTTGATAAGTTTTAGACCTTCACCATTAATATTTTACTTTTAGCATTTTAAAAATGAAAATCTATGTTCTCACAGTTCTCCATAGTGGCTGTCTTCTACCTAAACTCCCTTTTTATGACCCTGTAATCCAGTGATGGTAAACCTATGGCATATGTGCCACAGCAGGCACACAAAGCTCTCTCTGTTGGCACATGAGCCAAGTGGTACTAGCATCGCCCCAGAGCTGAGCATGCTCAGAAAGAGTAATGGCACTGGATAATGACATCACAGGGCCCTCCACATGCTCAGAAAGAGAGTAGCGGCGCCAGGCGATGATGTCATGAGCCGCGACTCATTAGCTGCGACTCCGGGCACTTGGTGCCTAAAAGGTTAGCCATCACTGCTGTAATCCCTTAATTCATGGTAGGATCAGGGTGACTGGATGGAGTTGAGCATTGACTAACCGGATGCCCTTCCTGACACCTCTGGGGAGTTCACAGCAGATATTTTTTTCCTTGTGCCCTGGGAGAGGAAACTTTCCGCCACCTAGGATTGAACTCTTAACCTTCCGAGTCGGAGGTGAGCACTTTCACCACTAGGCCATCACATCACTCGATGGCTGCATTCTGCCTAATTGCCCATAATACATTAAATTAATCTACTTTTCTAATGTTTTTTCAAAGACGAGAGAATCACTGGCAAATACTCAGGACTCTCTTTTTTCCCTTTTCTTTTTTTAAAAAAGGTTTATGCTACTTAAAGGCTTTAATAAATGAAATAACTGTAAATATGTGTTTGAATGTCTACTTTTCTGGCAGGCCTTTAGGTTAATAATGTGGGGTGGCTATTTGGCTGATTGTTTATTAATTCTATTCATATTCAGCATTCCTCATTAAAAATATGAAAAAGCAAAATGGCTAACAATGCAATCTACAATAAAAGATAATTAACGCATGGGTAAAATATAGTCACAATAAAATCAAAGAAACAATTGAAAATGGCAAGTCAGTTAAGAGGATAATTAGATTTAAAATACAGACTAGACTGCATACCAGCAGGAAAGCAAACTAAGTTATTTACTTGGGTAGCTATAGAAATGAAATGAATGAATGTATGAATGAATGAAACAAGTGAGCTATGGAGAAAATCTCTTTTCCTGCTTTTTTTCTTGTAGATAGGAAGTCAGAATAACAGAATAACAGAGTTGGAAGGTACCTTGGAGGTCATCTAGTTCAACTCCCTGCTCAAATGAGTCACAGCTTCCTCCTTCATCTTAGCTTAGTTTACATCCAGTCTCACTTTCAAATAAAAAAATTAATCATTCTAGATTGCTCTTTTTCCGTTCCCTATTCACAACATATTGGTGTTAAAGTCAATTATAATCTAAAGTTTTCCTTTTTCAGTTTTATCATTTTAAAGATCTTCCCAATTTCCCAATTATCATTTGATACATTTCTTAGTTTAATTTCTAGTTTTAAGTGGGTATTACACCTTCTAAATTGAATATACATTTCAAATCCGTAATCAGTCCATGTTCTGATCAATATCTTAAATTTATGATTTCAAATAAACCTTTTTCAATTTTATGACATTAAAAACCTCCATTTCCCAGTTACCATTTTATACATTTCTTAATTTAATTTCTAATTTAACATGAGCGATACATCTTGTTTAGCATATACATTTCAAATCCATAATAAATCCATATACTAATCAATATCTTGTATATCTAATTTCAATTCTTCTATATCAAACATATATCACTTAAAACAAAAATTTAATACAATTCCCTTCATTTGCACTACCACCCATCTTTACTGCTCTTATGGCTTCATATTAACCTATAACTCTCCTGACGGATATTTTTTCCTCAAGCCCTTCTATAAACAGGTTTTCCTTTGTTTTCGTAAATGTCTCCATATTCAAATTCTCTTTCCTCTTAATCAACAATCCTATAGTATCTTTTCTCCCAGTTTCTTCCCCCACTTTTTCTGCCTGGTCAAATCTTTTTTTGTTCTGGATCTTCCCTTCCTTCTTCTCCACTACAGAAATCAATTTATCACCTTTATGGCCCTCATTACTATAATGTATTTTTTCCCTGATATCCTTGGAAGAATTGTTGATTTTCTCCATCTTCCTATTTCTTAACAACATTGTCTCTTTCTTTTTTAATTTCTGATTTTTATTCCTCTTCTTCAGTTTTCTCCTTCTTATATGTTGTCCTGATATTTTTTTCCATTTCTAAAAGTCTCTTTTGGGCTTTCCTCTCTCTTTGTTGATAACAATGTCTCTCCAATAGCTTAAGCATTTCTTCCATGCACGCTAGGAACTTATTAGCAGTTAAATCTTGTGCCTTGTCTTTTGTTGACTCCATTTTAGCCAGGTATTTTTCTTTCTTGAAATATTAAGTCCAATCTTTATAGTTCAAATTTGAATAATCAAAGTCCATTGCCTGAATTTTCATAAATCCAATTTATAATCCAAATAACTTCAAGCCTCAAGAATCCAAATCTTTAAAGGGTTTTTTCCCTCAGTCACTTACTTATTTATAATCCACCATCACTTTCCCTTAACGCCACCACTCGTTTTAATCAGGGTCCAAATCAGTCTTTACATTTGTCTCAATTAATCCACCAAAAATTCACAGAAAAGAAAAAGTAATAATTTATCACCTCCAGACATCCTCCATTTTCTGAATCTCCTTAAGCCTTCCTTTGTCGTTTAAGTACCCTGTGGATTCCAGTCGCCTTTTATCAAACTCTTTTTGGGAAAAGCTTAGCTATTTTCCTTTCTTAATCAGGCCAACAAAGTTTTTCTTTTTTAGAGCATAATAATAAATTTTGCTTGTTCACACCAGACCAGATGTTTTTAGTCTTCTTTGCTTCCATTGTTGTTAGTTTTGCAATGTTCCAGGCCTCTCCCTAATGGTGCCGCTTTCGTGGATGCCTTTTTCTCCTTATGAAGAAAAGGAGTTGTGTGAATTAAGCTCTCCTAATGGCCTCCCTCTTCAGTCACCCCTCCAGGGTGGCCTCGGGCACTCATGTGCCCTCAAAATGGGGAAAAAAGAACTTCAGCAGCCAGCGCACCGGCAGCCTCATCCTCGTTGGTAAAAACTGGAACCAGAAGTTCCTAAAGAGAGTTTTGAAAGTCTCCAAAAATGCCCATTATTAGTGGTTGACTGTTTTATCCAAAAGCAAGCAGGCTAATGAATCAGAATCAGAATCAGAATTTATTTTGCCAAGTGTGTCAGGACACACAAGGAATTTGTCTTCAGTGAACATGCTCAATACCTGCATACATACAATAAACAACTGTGATTATAACAAGGATGCAATCAAAGATACATTCATAGACGTTTAAATATATAAGCATAATCACGATCACATTTGAATATATAAGCTTAATAACAATCATTTATATATATATAAATATGTTGATGACGTGAAGGAAAAAACTGTTCTTGTGTCTAGTTGTTTAGGTTTGCAATGCCCTGTAGCAGCATCCGAAGGGAAGGAGTTGAAACAGATTATGTCCAGGGTACGAGGGGTCCATAATTATTTTCACTGCTCTCGTTTTGTCTCATTCAGTGTACAGGTCTTCAATGGAGGGGAGTTTTGTAGCAATTATTATTTTCTGCAGTTCTAATTATTCTTTGAAGTCTGTGTTTATCTTGTTCGGTTGCAAATACCTACATACCTACAATAACTCAACTGTGATTACAATCATAAGATACAATCAAAGATACATTTCATAGACATTTGAATATGTAAGCATAATGCCGATCATTTGTATGTATATACATAATCATGATCAATTGCATATATAGGCATAATCAGTTGTGTATATAAGCATAAGATACATTACATAAAGTAAGTATAAGCTTGCAATCGCAAACCACGCTCTTAAGCATGAATTGTGTATATAAGCATAAGATGCATTCATAGTCATAAAGTACAGATGTGCGATGTGTGCAGAACTGCACTTCACCCAGTCCTACTGGACTGGCAATGCTTGCTAAAGTTGCCCAGTTGTGAAACACGACTTTAAGTTTCTGAGCCTTCCATTTCTGCCTGAAAGGGCCTTTAATCTTCTTTCTTTTTTTTCACATTTGCATGTCCAACCCTGTTGACTCCAAAGCTGTATTCCACACATGGATGCAAATATGGTGCTCTAAGGGAAAGCCAGATATAGTTAAGGTGTGCCCAAACAATAGAAATTTGCACAGCATGGAAAGGTTAGCTTTAAAATAGATGGGTTTCTGTGGAGTTTAACTCTTGCTTAGCTGACGGTCACTGTAAAGAGTTTCGCCTTCTGAGTTTGTTGGTCGGCTTATGGATCCATCTGAGCAAAGGTCAGTTGGGTCAATCCGGTAAAAAGTCACAGGAATAGAGGCTGTCCTCGACATAGGGCCACAACAGAGTCCCAAATTTTTGTTTCTAAACAAGATAGTTAAGTGAATTTTTCCTGCCACACCTGTTAAGTGAATCGCTGCAGTTGTTAGGTTAGTACAGGGTTTCCCAATCTTGACAACTTTAAAGCGGGTGGACTTCAACTCCCAGAATTCCCCAGCCAG